>CM046849.1:6990228-7267728 GCA_025618425.1 Heliocidaris tuberculata
CGATCTCGAGCGAAAATTCCGAGAACAGAAGCTCCGAGATCAAGATCAAGATCAAGACCAACACCCTTCGAGATTAAGAACAAGATCGAGGTTACTGATGCCGATCTCGAGGTACCCAACACTGATACCAATTCTTGTTAATCGTTTTTTTTTCACAGCAATGGCTATAATCTTCCTAATTATAGCCTATAGTAATCTATCTTCGTAATTACATTCATTTAACCCGAAATGATAGTAACATTGGCCCTTCGTTAAAAAAATGTTGAATCATTACTAGTAACTGAATTAAAAAAAATAAAATAAATTTGACTGCTTATGTATAGCCCATAATAAACAAAAGGGTTGGCAGTTAGCAGTCGAGTAGTGGGGTGAGGATACTTACGGTAGAAACTTATTTTAACCCTTTCAGGACAGGAATTATTTAAGGGCTAAACTGATCACACTTCGTTATTCAAATTGGCAACAATTATATTTTCTTTTAGCGCTACATGGTTCTAATAAGGTGTAATTTCTTTGAGGAAAATTTATATGGTTAGAAATTTTGTCGGAAAGTTGAAAAAAATTGCTAATTTTGATGAAAAATAATGATTTTGAACCAATCAATGTGTTGCCAATTTAAGGTATTTCAAAGCTTATTCCCGTTTTTAAAATTCCTGGCATCAAACACAATACGGTCAGATCATGTAATAAAAATGGACATAGTGAGTGCAGAAATGTTTTGTTCTTTCTACTCATGTATCTGGTATATATTTTAGAGCTCTGAATCAAAAGTTAGTGAGCCAAACCACAAAATGTGGTTAATTGTCTTGAGGGTTAAGGAATAAGGCCGATAAAAATCCCCAATTGTTGCCTTTTAGACCCAATGAGTGCCTACTGG
Organism: Heliocidaris tuberculata; assembly: GCA_025618425.1. Taxonomy (NCBI): domain Eukaryota; kingdom Metazoa; phylum Echinodermata; class Echinoidea; order Camarodonta; family Echinometridae; genus Heliocidaris; species Heliocidaris tuberculata. The sequence continues at coordinate 6,991,106 of CM046849.1, forward strand.
CTGACGAGGGAGTGATCGGGGCGTAATAGGGGAGAGCTTTAGATTTTAGATTTGCTAACAAGGCTATGGGAAAAAACAACCTCCTTATCTTCCCTCCCCCTAAAAAAGAAGAAAATTTCCCGCTACCCCACCGCTGCAGTGAAAATTTCTGGGGGAGGGGGCGCCCCCAGGATTATTGCCCTGCATGCCCTAGCTTTGGGACAACTTAACTTTTCGGATAAGCCTAAATGAAAGCACAGTGTGGCATCGTTTGCAAATATTACGATAATCAAATACTTTAGTGATTTAATAAATAAATAAATAATGAATATTGATCAGAGCCACTGCAGCGGGCGCCCGGGGGGGGGGGGGGGCACTCAGTACATAGTGTGCGGTGGGTATGTGCAGCGTATTTAGCTAATGAGCTTGTGGGAACCAGTTCCGTAGCATCATATTTATATTGTAATCCAGTTCCAAAGACCCCCCCCCCCCCCCCCCTCTCTCTCTCTCTCTTTTCCCCCCAAAATTTTAGTAGTTCCGATCGAAGACCATCCTTTTCATGATACGCTCGTTCCGAAGCCCCCCTTTTTTGTCTTGCCGGCGGCACATACCCACCACTTTTGTGCCCCCTCCCCCCCCCCCCCCCCCCCCCGGGCGCGGGCGCTGATCATATCGCTAATCGACGCGACAAGATGCGGCATGCACGAAACGTGAACTTGGGGAGCTAATATGGCTAGATCTAGACGTAGTATTAAAGGAAAAGTTCACCCTGAAGTTTACTCGAGTTTAAAAAATGCAGAAAAAATAAAGAAAAATATTGGCGAAGGTTTGATAACAATCGGTCAAATAATAAAAGAGTTATGCGTACTTAAAGTTTTGGATTTGTGACGTCACATGCGAGCAGCTGCCCATTGGTAATGTAATAAATATTCCATATATTCGCATTTTTTTTTACGTTCCAAGATAAATTAATATTGTTTCTTTTCAGAATCCAGTATTGAATAACATTTCTGACAATACATCAAATGCACAGACGAAAATATTCTAAATTTTCTGAGAAAATTATATTTTATGGAATATTTATCATATTACATAATGGAGGAGCTGCTCGCATGTGACGTCACAAATTAAAAACTTCAAAAGTCCATAACTCCATTATTCTTTAACGGATTTTGTCCAAACTTGCGCCAATATTTTTCTTTATTTTTTCTGCATTTTTTAAACCCAAGTAATCTTCGGGGTGAACTTTCCCTTTAAAAGTCTTTGGCGCGGCCGCGGCGCGGCGGCCGGCGTCAGAAAAAAGTGCGTTGACCCCTGCGGAACCCTCGGTGGGAAAGAAAGTCATCAGCGTAGAAAACAAAAGTTATTTCATTATTTTTTTCACATAGCAGGTAAAAGCGGTAAGTGAATTGCGCATTTAATTTGGGTGATATATGAAGAAAAGAAAGAAGTGTTTTGTTACCTGTAAAGATCGTCAAACTTCCATGAATACGCATTAAAATCTGTATGGGAATCTATAACAACAGTCCCACGCGTTGGGTTTCATGATTAGGTAAACTCGACAAAAATTCTAATCACGCAGATTAATTGAGCCCACTCGTGCAATGTCTGAACCACTCGGTCCCACTTGAACCAGCTCCAACCTGCTGTAATATATCCAGCCAAAATACGAGATCAAAAGAGTGAAACTGAGAATATTACTTACCAGCAAGTTGTCTGTGAAAGTCTCTCTTGAGTCTTGTTTTAATTTGGCATCACTTATACATGTATAATGGGGAGCCCTATGTCTGCACACCTAAGATTTGACCTGAAAATGAACAAGAATTTCTCCAATATTCCTCTAAAGCTTAGTTTTATATTATTCCTGATATTCTAAAGAGTAAGTTTGCAAAAAATTTCATCAAAATTAGAGCAAGAACAATGCCATTTTCACAAGAAACGGCGGCCGTGTCATTTCAGTTTTAAAAAAACAATGGTGCCCATGTCTGCGCACACAGTTCGGGAGTTTTGACGTGAAAGACAACATCTTGAGGCTTGAGAATAAATATCTGAAATAAGACCTTTTTACATCATTTTGACTCATATTTTGCATGAATACCGATTGCTATAATAAGGATGAAATGTTTGTATGTTGCGTGTTTTGTTTTATCAGAATCGCGCAGTTTACGCGTGTGTGCAGACTTGGGCACTCTAGCCATACAAGCTTATCTGAAGATAACCTTGTATATTGGTTTATCCAGTTTCCGAACACTTTTCAGAAAATCAACGATAGCAAATAAAATATCAAACGAATATCTGTCAAACTTACATACATGACATAATGAATGCTCAAAGTCCTACAGAAAAAGAAGTTGATGGAATTGTAAAAAGACAATGTAGATTTAATACGATATTCCCTTCCGAGTGAACCCCTTCCCAATGACGCGGCGTTTTGGTCCCTTGAAAAAGGTACTGTATTTTCGAACATGTGAAACATATGGGAAAAAGACCCAACCTTTGCTTCAATAGTGTGGTTTTTATACGCGTAATCCCACGCGTATGAAAACCCATTTTAGGCGCTTAACTGTACACGTTAGGTAATATAATCTGTTCGGAAATACAATCCATCACTATACTCCAGACTAGCTTTTATGTGTGAATAGGCTTCAATAGCTTGTGTGTGTATCAGCAGGCCTTTTTCCAGTCTAGATAATTCATACATGAGAGGAAAGTAATTATTTAAAATTTCACTTTCAATTCTGAATCCCCAAATTTGTGGCACAGTGAGAGTTGAAGAGTCCCTATTTAAAATCAGGTAATCTAGCAAATTTAAGAAAATTAAATCTTGCTTTAATAGGGCAATTTTGTTGTCTGTTTTTGACTGCTGCAACAGTGAATGTTGGACACAGTCCCACATAGGCAAGGGCCTATGAGTGGTTTGGCATGTTTGGTGACCAGCTAAACCACTGATTCAGGGAATCTGGAATTTTAAGCATTAAATTTTGTGTTCATTCTGTTTTTCTGCTGAAACTGATCGATCCTTCTGTACTGCTGCCCTCTCTCCTCTCTGTGTGGAGAGAGGAAATGTGCATTTGTTTGTTGCTGGCAGTCCTAGTAGAGCAGTAGAGGGCAGCCCTTATGTGTTTTTTGACCATGACCATATTATTGGTTTGGGAGGACAAGGTTATATTATAACCTTGTTCATTGGATAAGTGACTGAGCCATGCCCAATGAGTCTCGGCCGATGGATAACACATCAGTTAACCATCAGTTCATCAGTCAGACATTATATTTTCCTTTTCCATAAACAGCAAATGATAATGACATGTATATAATTAATTAACTGATGTGACGTTGTTGATTGGGGGGGGGGGGGGGGGGTGTAGACTTCTAAAACCTGTCTGAAATCTGCTGCTAATGAGTTCTAAGTTAGAAGAGGAAAGCCCTGGCACAAAAGTAAGATCAAATACTTAGCCTGAAATAACTTGGGCTATGGTCTACGAAAAATGCGCATGTTGCAACCAAAATCAAATCAAGGCTAGATCTAATTAGACAAGATATTATTAAAGAGACATGACAGGTTAGTTCATCGCCAGTCTGTAAATCAAATGGTTCAAGTCTGAGCCACGGCAATAATGATATCCTTGGGCAAGACATTGATTTACATGTGCCACTCTCGACCCAGGTGTAGTAAGTGATACTGGGGTAGGAAGTAATGAGCCAGTTCGTAATTAGTTCATGGTATAAATGACCCTGGAATGACCCCAATTTGTATGTGCGCGTGCATTTGTTGTGGTGGACGTGCAACTTGTTTAACATGTAAAAACATACTGGAGCATGCATCATGGTGCACGCACTATAGAAGCTTATAGAGGTCAATTGTACTCTGTACAAATGACCTTTATCTGCTCATGCGCAAATTGTAATTACGAGCTAGCTTATTTCTTTAATGGTTTCACCACCTTAGCCAGCTGAACAAATGTTAGGTTAATAGTTGTATTTTGTAGATGCCTTGAGCATTTTATAGTCTGTTCAGTTGTAAAATAACTTGATGGTAATCGTTCTCTTATTTTCTTGATGGGAAATAGCCATTTTGCTGCAGACATGCATCGAGGAGGTGGTAGTGGGAGTATGTACAACCGGTTTGTACCAGCTAGCCGTGGTAGGGACAAGAAATCTCTCTACAGTAATGCTATCATGGGCTTTGATGAACAGGACCTAGAGAAGATCAAGAAGAGACACAGAACAGAACAAGAGTAAGTGTTAGCTGTAACATTAATTTTGCTCATTGTTTGGTGTATAAAACTAGGGAAGTTACCCTTTGGGGGGGGGGGGCTGGGGTTGTCAATGAAAATTCAGAATACTCTAAAACTAGAAGTTTTTTGAGTTGTGCAATTTTTTTTAGATTCATGCTGTGAATGAATTCACGTCAGTCATTCTTATAGAAAATCCCTGCAAAAAGCTCATTTGAGCTTTGAAACTTGAGCAGGCAGGAATTATACTAACACCACTTTCTATTTGTTTTTGTAAATATGTGCTTGCCATGAAAGGTTTGTTAGAATGATTTTCGGAATACAAATTCAAAGTGAGATTAGCATTGATTTATCTGGCTGAATTTAAATGAAGATAAAATAAAAGATGAAAGAAGTTTTCAGAATATCACCCCTCGAGGTTTAAATGTTAAGAGCGGTAAATTTCTTGCAGGTATTTTGATGCAGACAGTGATGAAGAAACAAGTGGCCCCCCTGCTCCAAAGAAAGCTGATACATACGGAGACAGATTCAGACATTTGTACTATGAGGAGAAACAAGCACCCAAGAAAGAGGAGAGCAGTGATGATGATGAGGACCCCCTAGATGCCTTCATGGCAGGAATAAAGGTGAGGTCAGGGAGGGAGGGAGAGGGAGGGAAAGAGAGAGAAAGGGAAGGGGCAGGGACAGGGTGAGGGGGAGGAGAAGAAGGAGGATGAAGCACCCAAGAAAAAGGGGTGCAGTGATGATGAGGAGGACCCACTAGATGCCTTCATGGCAGGAATAAAGGTGAGGTCATGGAGGGAGGGAGAGGGAGGAAGAGAGAGAGAGAGAGAAAGGGAGGGGGAGGGCAGGGAGGGGGGGGGGGGGGGGGGGGGGAAGGAGGGAAGGAGAAAGCACCCAAGAAAAAGGAGTGATGATGAGGAGGACCTACTAGATGCCTTCCTGGCAGGAATAAAGGTGAGGTCATGGAGGGAGGGAGGGAGAGGGAGGAAGAGAGAGAGAGAGAAAGGGAGGGGGAGGGCAGGGGGAGGGGAAGGAGGGAAGGAGAAAGCACCCAAGAAAAAGGAGTGATGATGAGGAGGACCTACTAGATGCCTTCATGGCAGTGATAAAGGTGAGGTCATGGAGGGAGAGAGCGAGGGAGAGAGAGAGAGAGGGGAAAAAAGAAGAGAGAAGGGAGAGAGAAAGAGAGAGAGGGGGGATGGGCAGGCACAGAAAGAGGGGACAGGGAGAGGGGGAGGAGTAGGAGGAGGAGGAGAAAGCACCCAAAAAGAGGAGTGCAGTGATGATGAAGAGGACCCACTAGATGCCTTCATGGTTCTTGGCAGGGATAATGGTGAGATTGTTGGAGAGGGAAAGAGATAGAGGGGGAGAGAGAAAGAGAGAGAAGGAGAGAGAGAGAGAGGGGGGGGGGGGAGGAATTGGAAGGCACAGGAAGAGGGGAGGAGAAGGAAGAGAAAGCACCAAATAAAGAAGAGAACGGTGATGATAAGGGGGAATTAGAAAAATGTAAACAAAGAATTTGCTACTAGTATTTCAGGAGTTATGAATACAGCATTATCCTACTCTACCTCTGCCATGCTGCCTCTGCCAAATATCGATGTGTTCCTCAGTAAACAGGAGACAACTCTATTTTTATATCCCAGGATGAATTAACAAAGGAAGAGAAAGAATCAGAGGCGAAGAGGAACAAGAAATCACAGAAGGCCACCAGAACAGACATTGAAGAGCTAGATGAGATGGTAAGTTACCTTTCTAATCGTCCTCTGGCAAGACATGTTTAATATGCCACTCTCCATCCACGTGAACTACATGGGGGACCAGGGCCCCATTTCATAAAACTTGTTATCAATAACAGGTTACAATAATTGTTATAAGTTACTGAAATCCTTGAATCTGATTGGCTGAGAGCAAATTTGTCAGTAAAATCACTGACAAGACACTTGATGAAACGTCCCCCAGGTTGGAAGAAATTCCTTCACTGCTTTCAGCACCTTATTGCAGCTTGGCTATAACAGCCAGGATAATAGTTTGTACTTTGTAGGCACCTTGATCATCCTCTGTGATGTGAGATTTATTTACAGTGATTTCATTGTATTTTGTTGTTTTTGTACCAGAGCTCTTTTTTAGTTTTTCTGAGATCTTTTGGAGGTTTCCAAATGCTAAATACCTCTCTGCTCATGTGTATTTTTCTCACCGATATGTGTAAATGAAAGGGAAGTGTACATGTACATTGATATATATATACATGTATCACAGATATAGAGAGACTGGGGGAGAGAGACATACACACAGATGGACAGAGGGAGAGAGAGAGAAAAAGAGAGAGAGACAGACACACAGACAGACTGACAGAAAAATAGAGACAGAGAGACTGAAAGACAGACAAACAGACAGAAAAATAGAGACAGAGAGACAGTGGGAGAGAAATATAGGGAGAAAAATAGAAAAAGGTAGAAGTAAAGTTAGTTTTTAAAAAATAAGAGAAAAATGAGTGGTAAAAGACTGAGACAAAGTTACACTACATGTGCACATACCTATACATGTACATGCACCTGATAAGCGGTAAAAATAATTTAACTACCTGCACCTCTGTCACTATTAACCACATTTGTTTTTTCTTCTCAGGAAGCATATATGAAGTACATGGAGGATAACCCAGAGGCGGGCCTAAACACTCTCCCTATCAACGATGATGATGAACCTATCGACTATGATGCTGACGGCAATCCCATAGTTCCAGAGAGGTCCAAGATCATCGACCCACTTCCTCCAGTAGACCACTCTATGGTATATTTAATCATTCTCTTTCTTCTTAATAAAAAAATGATACAGGTCTAGATGTTCCAGCTAAACCGAGGTTTGACTTTTTTTTGTTTCTGTGTTAATCATCTCCATATTTTCCTTTTCATATTTCCCTCTTTTTAAATCCCCTGCCTAAATTTGACTCTTCTATAATTTTATAGTAATTAAAATTATAATTCCCTTTGTAAGATGAGACACAGGCTGATAAGCCCCTCACCTCAAAACTAGATTGTCTTTTTCGTGATCCCAATATCTCCTACAACAAAAGTCATTTATATTTCAGTAGTTTATCCATTTAATATTCAAATCAATATTCTGATTTTTTTTTCTTCCAAACAATGAAATAACTTTTGACTTCACAAAGTACTGTCAGTACTTGTTAACTTATTGTACAAGTGCTAGCAATACCAGACTGTAGGCAATCGTTCACATATTTAAGCATTCGTGTATGTCAGTAGTGTCTCAATTTCTAAAAGTCTTTGAATTACACACACTTCCAGAACAAGCCTGTATCATCAGAGACAAGTGACTGTTTAATTTTCTAAGTTACGAGGTGGGGGCACAGTTATACTTTGGTGAAGGCTCCTGACATAGCTCCTAGGTTTGATCCTTGCTTGGTGCTTACATCCTGGACAAGGTGTTTAACCCACTCCATCTCGACCGAGGTTTGTAAAATGGATATCTTGCAATGCTGGGGTAATAATAATTGCAAGGCCTGCAGCAATGCAAGAGCTTTGCTAATGCTGATTAGGCTATCCTGGGTAAATCAAAGGATTTATTTTTGTCATTATTTCTTTTCCATGTTTGCAGATTGACTATGATCCATTCAACAAGAATTTCTACATTGAACACGAGTCAATTCAGACACTGAACTACTCGGTCGTAATGGATCTACGCAAGAAACTTGGAATTAAGGTAAGTGGAGGCCCTGGAGATAAAGTGGTTTCTAAAGTTAAGAAATATTATTGTAGTTTGTACAGAGGAGATGATGCTCAATTAATGTACTTATCTGGATGACTTATATATTGGAAAAATCGCTCGCTCATGAAATATTTTACCAAATTAGAAAAGATAGAAGAGTTACGTATATGAGCCTGATCAGTTAGTCATGGACGGACATTTGACAAATTTCAAAAATTTGAAGGCCCGTAGAAAATAAGTATTTACCTAAAGAAAGCTATTTTATGTTTCATTGTGAAGGGCATCACTAAAGGAGTTGAAACTTGAAAGAATTTGGTTGCCATGGTTGCCATGGTTGCCTACTAGAAGTATAATCCTTAAAATATTCAATGTCACAGACAGACAAAATGCCTACTCTTAACCAATCAGGCTCATATGAGAAATAGACCATTTTATCGTCATTTTGTTATTATTGCTTATTCTTTGAGCAAAAATGACCCTGACCCTAGCCCTACATTGTCCTGATGTTTGGTTTGGTAATCTGCAGTTGAGCATAATTTGTGAAATTGTTTTGATTGTTGCCTTGCCCTTTTCTGTAGGTGTCTGGAGCTGATCCTCCAAAGCCAGTAACAAGTTTTGCTCACTTTGGATTTGACGAGCAACTCTTGCACTGCATCAGGAAATCAGATTTCTCAAGCCCCACCCCGATCCAGGCCCAGGTGAGAAATAAACAAATGGCAGGAAAAGTTGTGATGGTGGTTGTTGTGATGTTTTTAGTGATAATGGTGTAGATGTGATTGTGGTAGAGATGGAGTTAATGGTAGTAACAATGGTGGTTGGTGTAGTTTTGTTGTTAAGGATATTTTTGGGTATATATTGTGGAATTATGTACAATAGCCCTGGAGGTATCAATTAGAAACTGAATTTGAATTTGAATTAGGAAAATGATCAAATCCAAGCTATTTTACACTGCCAACCTCATGTAAGACTTTGGTATATCTGATTACTGTATCAAGCTGGTAGGCCCTACTCAAGCTTGGATGGGACGAAAGATCAAGTAAAATTATAATCTTATTTCAGGTCTTGTTCACGATTCCATAATATAATTGTATGGACATACCTTAGACTTGCCCAAATACTGATGCTGATTCATGTTAAAATAGTTTTGACAGACTTCCATTATTCACTTGAATAGCAGAAGCATTTACATAGACGATCATAAATAGCTACATGTCTGTGTACTTTGGTAGAGTAATAAAGTGGATATGTTAAGAGTTGCATATTAGATCTGAAAAAATGGAATAAAATATTGATTTCAAGAGTATGTCTTTTTTCATTCAAAAGCCAATTGTAACTCACTTGCAAAATGAATTTTACATAATTTGTTGTAAATTTAGTATTCCATTAATATAGGAGCAAAATTGTTTGACATTACAGATTGTTTTCTAACTAGTGTATATAAAATGTTTTCTTTGTCATCAGGGCGTTCCCATTGCCATGTGTGGTCGTGATATTATCGGTATTGCTAAGACTGGCAGTGGGAAGACAGCTGCGTTTGTGTGGCCAATGCTTGTACATATTATGGACCAGGTGAGAAAAATAACATTCACTCAAGTACTAGAAAAGCAAGTACATTTTGGGAAGTTCCAGAGAATTCTGTTATGGGTTATCCCTGCTTTATGTGTCTATCAAGATGAACAATAATTTTAATAATTAACATAGAAAGATGTGTTATTTGTTACAACGTTTTTAATCAGCCATCAGTATTTAATGATTCGATGCTTTGTCCAATTTATATTCAGAATTGGTTGTAATTTAAGTAAGGATCTGTGTATTTGTCAATATTTCTGACACTGTTTTGTTTTATCTTCAGAGGGCAATCAAAAAAGGTGATGGACCCATTGGACTTATCTGTGCACCCACCAGAGAACTTGCGCAACAGGTAATGAACAATTCAGTATCACAAACTTCATCAACTAATTCCTTAATGTCATTATTCATGTAGCATCACCATCATCATGATCATTATAATCATTATTACTATCATCATGATCATGATCTTCTTCATCATAATTAATAACTTCATCATCTTCATATCATCATCATCATCATCACCACCACCACCAACACCATCATTATCATCATCATCATCATCACCATTACCATCACCATCACCATCGTCTCATCATAGCATCATCATCATAATCATCATAATCATCATCATCATCATCATCATCATCAATATCCTAACTCTTACTATATGTATCATGTTAGGTTATTACCAAAGCCTATTAACTGACAGCAACATGCACTTATGTAAAACTCCCCACATTGAGATTTTACACTGAGCCTTGTACGTGCTTAAAGAATGAAATGTAATTCCCGTATCTCCCCTAGATTTATATTGAGGTCAAGAAATTTGGCAAGGCTTACAACATCCACTGTGTGTGCGCCTACGGAGGTGGTAACATGCATGAACAACAGAGGGCGTGTGAGGAGGGACCAGAGGTCATCGTTGCAACACCTGTAAGTACTTACATGTAGATCAGAATGACGTAGGGGGAATCTGACTTCGGATTATTTAATGAATTCTTGTCTCCTTTTTGATTTTTTTGATTATTAATAAATATAGAAATGATGGATGTAATCTTAATGAATTATATCCACTTTTTAACTCGACATAGTTGAGGTAAAATTAATGATAATGACAGTAACAGTGCAAAATGTAATATTCTATGTTAATATTATGCAGAAAAAGATGAAAGCTCATGATAGAAATGATGTAATGAATCCAATCACAATTGTGCTTCTGTTCGATATTCTTCATGTCATATATGAGTGATGATTATTAATAAATCAGTTTAGAGAGTCTCAGATGTTTCTAATTTATGACTGATATTTATCACTGAGGGAATCTGCAAAAAAAATTTGGCACATGTTTCTTTCAACAAATTATTATATAAATAGTGCATGGTCTATCATGCACTAAATTATTTGTTTCGCTGAGGCCGTAGGCCGAGGTGAAATAGACCTGCACGAGGGATAATTTATTACCATCATTTGCAAAAGTTTAAGACCACCTCGGGATTTGTGGGTATTTCATTAATTTGGAATACTTTCTTTTGTCTCATTGAATGATTACACAACATGTTTACTACAGTGATCAGTAGCACAAGAGTAATGGTATAAGCCCATAGTTAAAGTATGATACATAGGTTATGCCATGAAATTAATTGTATATCTGAAAAATAAGTTTAATTTTTTTCTTTCTTTCTTTGAGTTATTTGCATTTTGGAATAGTGGTCTTAAACTTTTGCAAATGATGGTATTTGGAGTTCATATAGTCCAGTAATGGTGCATAAATAGAACATGCACTAATTTTTATAGTAAATAGACCCCTAGATCTATTTATTTAACATGGGATTCCCTGTGCAAAAATTAAAGTTATAGTGCACGATCGTGCACTATAACAAAGTTTTTGAACGTCACGTGATGCCAATCTAACCAATCACAGCACGTATTATACATACACTATTTACTATAAGATCATATTAAACAAGTTCCCAATTTCCCCCGATACCTTTTAGATTTTTGTATCATTTCCATACAATTTTTGCACTAATAGTGATTTAAAGGAATTTGTCAAGACTATCTATGTAGATACGTGTAGAAAGAAAGAAAAGATAGAAAGAGAAAAAAAATTGTATTTTGTTTTACTTGATTGTTACATGATCTTTGAATGGTGCTTTCTATCTGCAGGGTCGTTTGATTGATCTTGTAAAGAAGAAAGCAACTAACCTGAGGAGAGTCACCTATCTTGTATTTGATGAAGCAGACAGGATGTTTGATATGGGATTCGGTAAGTTGTTACAGTTCATGTTGCAAGCCTGTCCCCTGCAACATACACGTGTAGACCTCTAAGTTTATTAACATTGCTTGTATTATTCAACAGTTCTGAAAGTGTCCCTGCAGTTGATTTTGTGCATAAATTTCAATTTTTCCATTTCAAAAGTACACATACACAGGAAAACCCATCAGAAATTTCCGGCAAAATGAATTATCACTTAATCATGTGTAAAAAGAGTATTTTGTGTTATGTTTTTTTGTTTTTGTTTTTTTTTTACTTTTATTAGATTTCTCTTCAAGAAGATACATGTATGTATGATATTTGTTATATCACAAACTTTGCCCTGGAATACTCATACCTCTTAACTCTTGTAAGATTTCTCTTCAAGAACATATGTCTAATATTTTTTATATTACACTGTATGTTTTGTTGCAGAACCTCAAGTGCGTTCAGTAGCGAACCATGTGAGACCGGACAGACAGAGTATGTATACAGTCAAACCTGCTTTAGCAACCACCTGCATAGAAAACCCACCTGTCTATAAAGACCACAATTTTTGTTTCCCTTAAACAATATTTCCCATTGAAATGTGTATTAAAGGAACCTGTACATAAAGACCACCTGCTCATAAAGACTGCTTTTCTTGTCTCCCTTGAGTGGTCTTTATAGACCGGTTTCACTTCACTTCACTACTATTTGGGCTTAAAGTAAAGGGCATGAATATATGAAATTGACAATAACTTAAACCAGAATCTGTGAATTCACAAAAAAAAAAAAATTCTTGCATTTGTTAAATAGAATAGGCAGATTAAGAAAATGTTGAGATGTTAAGACATCAAGATGATTTATAATTGTTCACTTTTCCAAGGAAATGTTAGCCTTACATTGTTTTCCCATTACAAATTTCCCTTGGAAGGTTGGGAATTGTCACATAATTCTTTTTCAATTTCCCCTGATTGTTTTTCAGCTCTCCTCTTCAGTGCCACCTTCAGGAAGAAGGTAGAACGCCTTGCGAGAGATATCCTGACAGATCCTATTAGAGTTATCCAGGGAGACATTGGAGAGGTAAGCCCTTTAGACTTTTAAATATTTGAAAGGATGAAAAGATTGCTTTTGTACAAGGCAAAGGAATTGGTTCATCCTCCTTGAGGATTGTCTACATGTATGTTTGAAGAGAGGGTTGAGTTCTGGGAAAGGTGAAAAATAATTTAAAAGGTCTGTGTCCAGACTGTCAAAACTACCAGAAGCAAACTTCTCAGAGTTCATGTTTGTTTACATACAGACACTGTAGCTGTCATTTATTATCAAGTTATAGGCTTGACTTCAAGTATTTTGTATGACTTCAGCTATTTTGTGTGTGGGTTTGTGTGTCAACAGGCCAACCAAGATGTAACCCAAGTTGTAGAAATCTTTGGAGATCAGACGAAGAAGTTCCCCTGGCTCCTTTCACGGCTTGTTCGCTTCACCACTGAGGGCAGCGTTCTTATCTTTGTGACGAAGAAGATCAATGCGGAAGAGCTGGCTACCAGTCTCAAGAGGAAAGACTTTGACGGTAAGGAGAGATATAGAGAGTGACAGATTGATTGAGAAACAGATAAAGTGAAAGACAGAGAGATAGAGAGAGGGGGGAAGGATAGTAGGATCAGGAGGGGAGAGGAGAGAGAGAGAGAGAGATAGAGAGAGACGGGATAAGATATAAAAATAGGGACAGACAGGGAGAAGGAATGAAAGATATAAAGATATAGAGAGAAAGAAAGGGATATTGAAATCTGAAAAATTTTCAGATGAAGAAAAACAAATATATATTTTTTTGTGATGCAGAAAAAGAGAGAGAGAGGGAGAGACAGGATGAGAGATGAAAAGAGTGACAGATAGGGAGATGGAATGAAAGAGATAGAGATAAAAAGAGAGACAGAGAAAGAAATACTAAGAACTTTAAAAAAATCAGATTAAAAAAAGCAAATGTATTTTTTTTTTGGTGATGCAGAAAGAGAGAGAGAGAGAGAGAGAGCTGCATTAATTGGAAAAGGAAAGGCACACGATGTGCTCTCAAACATTATTCTGATAAAATGAAACTTAGCTATATGACTGGCTATTAGATATTCAAAGATGCAGAATAGGGATGCACAATTTAGAAGCATAACAGAGAGGACAAAGACAATCACAGTAAGAAAATTCATGCAACTTTTTTTTACTGTAATACAAGAGCTGTGTGCATGAAATGTTCTTGAATGGTTCAGATTTGTGAAAGTTTCAAGCTGCAAACAAAATGAATCGATACTGACACAACACTGAATTTTTGAGATTTGCAAAAGTTTCTTGCTGCAAAAATGGCTATAGTTTATGCTTTGTGAAAGACTTGTGTTATGAAAGTTTCCAGTTTCTAGTTTCTAGGATTACAGTATATTTCGTAGTTGAGTGAACAATACTTTTTTTTTTCATTTTGAATAACAGTTGGTTTGCTCCATGGTGACATGAATCAGCTGGAAAGAAATGAGGTCATCACAGCATTCAAGAGAAGAGTTATCCCTATCATGGTGGCAACAGACGTAGCAGGTAAACATTGCATGCCAAGTCACTGAAGAAGTGCAGCTGAATTGTGATATAATATTGAGAAATAGTTCTTTTTTTCACAATCAGTAAAAAAAAAAATTACCTGTTGGATATTTCACTTGCTGTGCTGAAAGTTTCTTCAGACCTTCCTGTCAGTTAAATGTATCTGACTGTATGAATCTAAATGTGCACAATGTCATAGGTAAAGATTTGGTGTCAATTTAGTGCAGGACCAAGGTTCTTAAACAGAAGACCACAGGCTTCATCTTTCAGAAAACAAAATGAAAAGAAAAGGCATTTCACTGGTTCTGTTGAAGTGCAATTAATGGATGTGTAAATGCCCTCCTTGAATTTCAGCATGAAAAAAAAAAAGAGTCCTGATTATTTTGTGATGATGTTGATGATGATGATGATGATGATGATGTTGATGATGCTGATGATGATGATGATGATTTTGATGATGTTGATGACTATGATGATTATGATGTTGATGATGTTAATGTTGATAACGATAATGATGATGTTGTATATGACGATGATGATGCTGATGTTGATGGTGATGATGATGATATCTCTTTCTTATCTGAATGATGACAGCAAGATGTCTTGACATCCCATCAATCAAGAATGTAGTCAACTATGATGTGGCCAGAGACATTGATACATGTGACACTGAATACTTTAATAATAATAATGATGACCTTGATGATGATGATGATAATGTTGATGATGTTGATAATGTTGATGATTATATTGATGATGATAACGATGATGATGATGTTGATGATGTTGATGTTGATGATGATGTTGATGATGTTGATGATGATTATGATGATTATGATGTTGATGATGTCGATGTTAATGTTGATAACGATGATGATGATGATGATGATGATGTTGATGATGTTGATGATGATGTTGATGATGTTGATGATTATGATGTTGATGATGTTGATGATGTTAATGTTGATTTTGATGATGTTGATGATTATGATGATTATGATGTTGATAATGTTGATGATTATGTTAATGATGATAACGATGATGATGATGTTGATGATGTTGATGTTGATGTTGTTGATGATGATTATGATGATTATGATGATGATGATGATGATGATGATGATGATGATGATGATGATGATGATGATGATGATGATGATGATGATGATGTTGATGATGATGTTGATGTTGATAACGATGATGTTGATTATGATGATGATGATGATGTTGATTATGACGATGATGATGATGATGATGTTGATGGTGATGATGATGATATCTCTTTCCTATCTTGATCCTGACAGCAAGAGGTCTTGACATCCCATCAATCAAGAATGTAGTCAACTATGATGTGGCCAGAGATATTGATACCCATACACATAGGATAGGAAGGACAGGACGTGCAGGTAAGTATCTCATGGAGTCACACGCTCACTTTTCATGCACTAATCATCTGTTGAGAACTAAGAAGGCATTGAATCTACTTTAAAGGGATTCGGTAACTTTGTGGAGGCTTGATGTAATAAATTGCTGAATTTTGATATCTGTCTTGTATAATGATGTTCGGAAGGATAAATAAATAGCCAGGCATAGGAAAGTTTTCAAATATATAATGCTATTATTAAGATATCTATGACTGAATACTCCCATTTACGAAAGCGTATGGCCATATGCTTTAGTCTAACACTGAGTCTATGGGGGAAAATGAGTCTGGCATTTCCAGTCACTTGCATGAGTTTACTTTTGTGAAGCACATGATGATTTTGAAGTGCTTTTTTTTTCCTGGGTTTCATTTTTACACCATATTACATACACTGATAGCATGTAAGGCCAGGCAGCTCAGATTTTATCAAGCCTCTGCAAAGTTACCAAATCACTTTAAAGGGTACTGATCACACAAAAAATATTTTACTCTGTTTGATAGAGGTTCCATGTCTCTATATTCCACATGTGACCTTCAAATATTCCTTTTGTAAAAAGAGATATTGCAAGTTTAAATACACTCACAATAAAGGTGACTAGTCGAAACATAGAATAAAATCTGATTGTATAATGTACAGTGAGCTTTAAACTTGTCACTGTCATAGACAGCTATAAAAATTCATTCACAATTTGGGCTTGAGTTACAAGAGTAATATTATATTTTTGGTGATTTTTTTTTTCCAGGTGAGAAGGGAACAGCATACACACTCATCCTAAAGAAAGAAAACCAGTTTGCCGGTGACCTTGTGCGTAACTTAGAGGGCGCCGATCAAGCAGTACCGAAGTCATTGTTAGATCTTGCCATGCAGGTAAACGCAGACTTCTTATGAGAAATTGTTTTACCCTTGTTCTAAAATTTAAAGAATTTATACTTTTTTTCTGAAGCTTCGCGAAATCCTGGGGAGGAGGGGGGTTGAGAGGACCAAAGCAACTTTGCTGGTTGAAAGTATGTATTGACGCATTTATTGGTCAGAGATTAGTGAAATATCGTCTTATGGCATACATGTACCAGAGACGTGGTTTGGAAGAACCAAAATCCAAAACAATTTTGGAATTTGAAACTATGCATTGACATATTTATTACCCCTTTTGGTTCCCATGTTGGGGAGAATTTACACTTTTTTTTCTTTCTACAGTCCTCTATGCTTGGCATTAGCGCCAAGGATGGTATGTCCTGGTGAGAACCCTGGGTACATGTATGAGTAATATACAAGTTGGCTTTCCTTTTCAGGCTGTAAAATACTGGGGCGGTATTCTGAGATTCATTATATCATAGATAAATTTTTAAATTTTATCTCGTTAAGATAAAACATGCATAATTTTTTTTTTTAAGCGGCATTTTATCTCCTTGGGACCCACCCATTTTATATCCGTTATCCAATAAAAACTGTCGTTAGTTCTCACCTTTAGCATGCTCAACCAGTGGAATCTCTCTCCTTGGTACAGAGCGTATTGCGTCTTTACTTCATAATTAATGTTTAAAGTGCAAAACGCAAAAAGCGCTGGAAGACGGGGTTAAAGTGACACTGCTGTCTGCGTATCACGCGTATCAAAGTGCAAGGCATGCAACAGGTAAGAGCGTGAGATAAAATCCGAGATAAACTGTGGTCTCAGAATACAAAAAGATGAAATAAAATGTTTTAGAGATAAAATGGTGCTCAGAATACCACCTCAGGTATTTACTTTTAATTATGAGAGAGCAGAAATGACAACCATGACTTCTTCACCCTGAAATGAATCAATGATGCTTAACGATTAATGGATGTTGGCACTCTGCTTAACTAGTCACAGCACATTCTCTATGCATAGGTGTGAGCCTTGTCAAAGAAATTGTGACAACCTTTTGAGGTAGTCAAGACCAAATTTGGCTAGGAAAACATGAATAGGATTTCAGATTAGTAATATTAAAAAAAATAAAAAAAAGTAACAGAAACTTGTATTTTAGAATTTATAATGGGAGACATTAATGACCATTTCATGTTTTCAGAACCCGTTCTTCAAGAAGTCTCGTTACCGGGCGGGCAAGGGCAAGCGCCTCAACATTGGAGGCGGTGGACTCGGTTACCGTGAGCGACCAGCATTTGGGTCAGGAGGAGGAGCAGCAGCATCAGGAGGAGAAGGAGGAGGAGGGGGAGGAGGTGCTGGGTCATCATCCATGGAATTCCTTGGATCATCAGATGGAGATGAGGGAGGCGTAGGAAGCCTGTATACAAACAGGCTCCATGCAATGAAGAGTGCTTTCTCCGTAAGTCTACCTCTACATTAAATTTTGTTGCTCCGACATATTCTTCGGCAACAATTGTTAAAGGCTTTATTTTATCATATATATATGGTTAGGGTTGGGATTGCAATTAGATTAGGTTTATGGTAAGGTTTATGGTTAAGGTTGGGGTTAGGTATAGTCTTGTTTTCATTTGTTTGTTTTGGTTTGCTTGTACCAATTACATGTACTAGTGTATACACTCAGCTTCATGTTATCATTTTTAAAACTAATTTTTTTATTGTAATATTTAGTGCTTATACTTATTTCATGTCCACACACTACTGTGTTCGTATTTTAGCATTGTTCAATTTCTTTCTTTCTAGGTACCCAGGGCTCTTTTGTAAAGTAGGTCTTTAGGCTCCGAAAAGACTACCCTGTTTACAAAAATATAAAACGTAATAAATAAGAAGAATAGTGTTTGGTCCAGAGTTCACGTAGAGAATTAGGTTCATGTAGGATATTCACTGCGGAGCAATTGTCATTGGAGCATGTGTCATTCAACCCACCATTTACTTTAGTACCTTTGTTATCATCATTTATCTATTTGATTAGGTACCATTCTAATATTTTAAGATGGTTAAAATTTGAAGCAATATCGTGATGCACCACTTGTTATGTACTAAATGTTTATATATGGACAAGTCCAAGCTATTACATCCTATACGTTTACCGACCACACGTAACATATCTGATGACTTTATTGAGTAAAAGGGCCAACAAGAGCTTGGGTCAGACCAACTGTGAAGTAAACTGATACATTTGATGTCAATTTATGTTGTAACTCTGCAATATTTGGTTAATGTATGGCACATTACATGACCAAATACCTTGGACTTGCCCCTCTACATTCAGACACCTATACCTATACTACTACTATAATTACCATTACTATTACTATTACACTTTACTATTATTATTACACTTTACTATTATTATTATCATTATCATTATCATTTGCAGAATCAGTTCAAATCTCATTTTGTGGCTTCCAGTTCATCTCCATCCACATCCAACCTCTCCTTCCGAACACCCACCCAATTTGAACCTGCTAGCAAAGTTGGAGGGGGCGTTCCCCACCCCCCGCCTCAACACTCCAACCTACACTCAGTCCCTCCTCCCCAGGGTGTGGGATATATTAGTAGTAGTCAAGTCAGCAGTAGCACCAGCGGGCGATACTCAGCCGTGGCACCCATGGTCAGGTAGGTCATTGCATTACATTGATTAACTGCAACGATTTATCTCTTTTGAATGTGGATTATAAAAAAATTGGATTATGCATTATTCTGCTTTTTTTTTCTTTTTCTTTTTTAAGGTCTCAGAAATGCGCACAATTTCCTAAATTAATGATATTAATTAAGTTGAAGTTTTGATGTCATTTACATTTTGCAATTTCTTCAGTAGTTTTCTGGATGATTTGATTTAATTTGTATATATACTTTATTACCACGAAGATCTCTAGAGTTCCACTGAAATGATAGATGGTTTCTAATTCACTGTATCCATATTATTTTGATTACAAATCATCCTATTTAACTGATTACATTGATTTACTGCAACGATTTATCTTTTTGAATGTGGATTATAACTTAAAATTTAACCTTTTGAAAGATTGGATTATGCATTATTCTCTTCTTTTTTGAGGTCTCAGAAATGCATTTAATTTGTATATATACTTTAGTTACCACGAAGATCTCTAGAGTTCCACTGAAATGATAGATGGTTTCTTATTCACTGTATCCATGTTATTATTTTGATTACAAATCATCCTATTTAACTGTACTCAGCTCACACAAGAATTCTACCAGGTATTTTTCTTATTGAAATCCGTACAGATCCTACATACCTTCCCAACCAGCTGCCTCATCGTCATCATCATCATCTGCCACATCGCCATCGTCATCGCAAGGCAGCGAGGGGACAGGTCACGAGAGAGGGGCCAGCGTCAGCTTTGGTCACATCCGTCGATCCAACGTGGGTCGGGACCGCAGCAGCGGTGGCAGCCACGGTGGCAGCCACGGGGAACGACGACGCAGCAGCAGCGGTGGACGGGACCATCATCGTGACGATAGAAGGGATGAAGGTCGTGACGGAGACCGTTCCGAGGTCAGAGGTGAAAAGGCAGAGGATGGTGATGTTCCAAACCCAGATGAAAGCACCCAGGAGGGTGAAAACCATGGTTGGACTTTGAGAGGGGTCAATTTTGGGGTTGGAGGGGGTAGAAGTGGGTTACACGGTAGCGTGGTCAGCAGTAGCAGTGTTAGTAGTAGCTCTGCTGCAGGAAGCTCTGCTGAACAGCCCAAGCCAAAGCGCAAGAGTCGTTGGGATACGTAAGGACGGCTTAAATACAATGTGAGCTTAATGTACTTCACCTCCTATCTTTTATGTGTACATTTATCTGTAAATGTTTTCTTTTCTAATCATTCAATGCTGATTATGTTTTTATGGTTTTGAAAATGAATTGCATATTGGATTGTTTGAAAATACTGATCAGAAGTTACTAGCTGAAAATTTCATGATTTACTTCTAATTCCTGTAGCTTTGTTGAATGCATTTGGCTGAGATCTGTATCATGCCTGCTAGCCAATTATAATGTATAATGAGAAGCATAAATTTCAAGGACTAAAAGTTGATGATTTGCTGAAGTCTTGTAAACTTTTTACAGTTGAAAATTTCCTACTCTGGAAGGACAGACAATTGAAACCTAGCGACTTGTCCCATCAGACAAATTATGTGACAGCATATACCTGCCAACTTTCCGCAACAAAAATCAGGAATTTCTCAAGGAAAAAAAGAAGGAATACAGTGTATTTGTATGGTATGGACACGAGGCATCTTGGGGTTGTATAATTAGCTCGATGGCCCAGAAATATGAATCGAGCATTGATTTCCTGAAATATAGAAAAAGCTGGCAGCTGTGACGACATACATGTATGCTCTGGTAGTCTGGGGACAATTGCTGCTTGGTCAATTTCTAACACTTCTCAGATCATAACCCTTTCGAGACAATTGACCAGAGTTTGTGGTTTGGCTCAATAACTTTTGATTCAGAGTCCTGAAAAATATACCAGATACACGAGTAGAAAGAGCAAAAATTTCTGCACACACTATGTCTATTTTTGTTACATGACCATATTGCGTTTGATCCCAGGAATTTTAAAAAGGAGAAGAGGCTTTAAAATCCTTAAATTGGCAACACATTGAGAGGTTCAAAATCATTTTTTATCGAAATTGGCAACTTTTTCAACTTTTCGACAATTCTTTTAACCATGTATATTGTTTTCAAAGACATTACCCCTTATTACAATCTTGTCGCACTAAAAGAAAAATATTATTGTTGCCAATTTGAAGAACAAAATGTGATCAATTTAGCCCTTAAATAATTCTTGTCCTGAAAGGGTTAACAACTTCAACCCTGGGTCCAATCCCCTAAACCCAACCTAAAACCCAGTCATCACCCAAGACCTTACCTTAGATGAAATAAATCCTAGTGTTAACCCTTTCAGGACAGGAATTATTTAAGAGCTCAATTGATCACATTTTGTTCTGCAAATTGGCAACAGTAATATTTTTCTTTAAGTGCTACGTGGTTCTAATAAGATGTAATGTCTTGAAAATAATATACATGGTTAGGAACTTTGTCGAAAAGTTGAAAAAGTTGCCAATTTGGACAAAAAACAATGATTTTGAATCTCTCAATGTGTTGCCAATTTAAGGATGTTCAATCTTATTCTCCTTTTTAAAATTCCTGGCATCAAACGCAATATGATCATGCAACAAAAATGGACACAGTATGTGCAGAATTTTTTGCTCTTTCTGCTCATGCATCTGGTATATTTTTGAAGGCTCTAAATCAAAAGTTATTGGGCCAAACCACAAAATGTGGTCAATTGTCTCGAAAGGGTTAATGTCACAGAAGCAAATGTCTGCTCACCCAGACACACTTGGGATAAAGAAATTGCATTAATGGTGCCCTGATCTGCTGCCCTCTCCTTCCGAAACAGCAGAGCCACCAGTTTTGCTCACACAAACTCTGTAGCTGACACTCTCTGAGGCATTCACTAATTCAAGGGAATTATAGCTTCATACAAAGCTCGGTTGAGGTGATTGACTTTTTATTTACCATACACTCTATCAATAAAGTTCCCCTCTCACACTTTTCAACATAACTCGAGAAATATTTGATGAAATCAGTTGTTATAATAGAAAAGTATGCAGAATTTTCTTACCCACACTTTGGTTGGTTATTTCTTTATATTGAATTATGTTTTCATAATGAAATTATGATTTAAATTGCAATCGGTAGGAGATAAAAAGTTGCTCTTTGTGGTTGACAACGCAATACAGGGTGTACATGTGTTTACATATTCAATATTTTTGTTCATGTGCAGATGCATAATTCAAATTCATGAAACTGCATTGAAAAATTATGATTTTTAATGAAGTTGCATGAATCTGGATAACAAATAATGCATCTTTACATAAAGATGAAACGAATTGTAAAGAGTATTCAGAGGAAAACCCTGCATTGCATTATGTAATGCAAAGAGCAACTTTTTTTCCTGCATCGACTGCAATAAAATTCATAATTTCATTATGAAAACTTAATCAATTATTCACGAACAACCATTTAAAATGTCAGTAAGAAAATTCTGATTTCTTTGCTTTTTGAATGAACAGATTTCATCAAATGTTTCTCGAGTTATATTGGAAAGTGTCAGGGGGGAACTTAATTTTTTTAGTTGAGTATGCTGCTCTATGGGAAATGTATGTAAAGTCTGCAACAGCACAGCATGTGTTGAGAAAAATCAGAAACATATAGACGGGTGTAAGAACTTAGAAGTAGTATTTCGAGACAGGATTTAAAATATATTAAGATACATGAAACAAGTTGGGCTTTTTATAATTTTCTTAAAGAAAAAGCATTTTATTTTAGGTCATATATAGATATTTTTCTGTAATGTCAATAGTTGATGGGAGGTAAAAATCTTTCTGTCAAATGTAAATATGAAACAAATGTACATTTGTAACATGTACCAAATGTACATGCAGCATGAATGTATCTGTGTGTTCAATGGAAAAGGAAAGATACTATGTATTTTTCAATTAAAATATGTTAAATAAACTACAATTACAATGAGCATCAAATAAAGAAGTCTCTTTTGTTATGTGTCCTGCACAAGCATTTCACCCAGTGTACGGTGGAAACCCACTATAACGAGGACCTTGGGATCATGACAATTACCTTGTTATATATTAGGAATCTCTTTATATCAGGGTGAAAAAACAAAAGAATATAAAGACCTGGGATCAGCAAAATTATCTTATATCAGGAAACTCGTTATATCGGAGCTCTTTATAGCGAGTTTCCACTGTATTTATGACAACAAATCCAACTTACGTTTCGAAAGAAGAGGAAACCCAACTTTGAACATTCATGCCACACGTGTGTGCAGTCCCATATACCCATTTCCGTGTGCAGAGCAAGTGCTTTTCAGCGAGACTGGGTCAACTTCTCATCATTTTGATGATTCCAAAACCTCACAGTATACACCAATTCTTATGTAGACCTGATCAGCCTTTCCCAATTGTTTTGAGACAGTTTCTTTCACAATGTAATCACATGACCAGAAACTGACTTTATCTTCAAAGAAGTAAATACTAGAGTTTTCACTTCAATATGATTATTGAACAAAGCTCTTTTAGGCAAAGTACCTGCAACATGGTGGTGTGAGGTTATATTGTTGTAATACCATAAACCTTTTGGGCAATTCCACGGTTACTCATGTTACATTTGGAGAGGTTTCGAGTTACATCTTAAGCTCCTGTTCTCTTACTACAGGTGTTAGGTAAATGAGTTTTAGTTACAGCAATGCACACATATTAGAGTACCTAAATACAGTATCAAAACTTTGCAAGAAGAAGCATACTTTCTACCAACCCTGCAAATGTTCAGTTAATCATTTGAAATTATTAAAAAAAAAAAAAAAATGTAACATGAGTAACCGTGGAATTGCCCTTTTCAAGATAAAGGAAAGCTAGATGTACATTTTCAAAATTCAAATTATGTGACATATTGAATGGTTTGGCATGTTGACTGGGTAAACAAAACTGAACAAGTGTGGAACAGTATGTAGTATGTAATTACCATCACCACTACCTTATATTCAAATATTCATTTTGATGATTCAAAAACCTCACAGTATACACCACTTCTTATGAAGACATGATCAACTTTTCCCAACTACAGTTTCTTTCACAATGTAACTGCATGATCAGAACTCAACTTTATCTTTTAAGTGCATATATTTAGTCCATCGATTTATTGAGTGTGAAATGTCAATATCTTCATCCTATACAAATCACCATAATTCTGTAACTAAATGAAATTACAAAACTTGTCACTGTGCAATCACTTTCCCCTTTTCATTAAAAAAACAAAAATTGTTTATTTATTTTGTTATAAAATAACTGTAATTAATTGAAGAATTAGGGATTGACACATGGCCTTCCTTGAATCGGTGGACTAAGTTCGGGGCCAATTCTTTAGTCTTCTTGATGATTCTTTGCAGCCGAGTAGTGTGGAATATATCATGGTATTTAGAGAGCAAACTTTGGGACAGATGCTTCAGTCTTGGCACTTAATGCATAAATGGCCACTAATCCTTGGTTCATAGTGAATGTCTTTGGTCTTCTATGAGATCCTTTGCAGCCAAGTACTGTTGAATATATCATGATACTTTCTGGCCTTCATCTATCCAGTTGAATTTCCTTTGCCAGAAGGTTGACTTCATACTTCAGCTCCGAGAACCATCTACTGTTGCTTGGAGCCGCTAAATGGTCCTATTACATGAAAAAGCAACAAAAAAAAAGAAAGAAAAGTTACAAATTCACAGTGAATAGTAATGTAGGATACAAGGTATAATAATTATAAAATCCCCACAGACCACAAATGTTTAATTTTACTGATCACTCTGCTATCAAGCATTTCAATCTATTTCTTTCTATAGACAGTGTGTGATCCATTAGTTACAGTGATATTTGACAAATTTTGGAAGCTTGCAAAAATAAGTAATGAATTGCAGTGAGCTCTTTTACGTAACATTGAGAAGGCCATCACTGAAGGAGTTGAGATTTCATAAAACTTGGTTGTTGTGGTTACCTACCAATGAATAATTAGAATCCAAAAAGTGTTCAATGTCATAAACAGACGAAATGCTAACACTTAAACATTCAGGCTCAGATATCATTTACTTGTAGCTGTTAACATTCTTTATATACAAGTACACGTACATGTATTTTGTTAGATTCTTATATTTTTTAAAATCATAATCAGAAAGTAAAATCAGAGATTTTAGCACGGTATGACTTAATACTTACCTCAATGAACTGAACCAATCTGAGAAGTTTGTCACTGTGGATATGCATTCTTCTCTTCACATTGCCAGTCTGAAGGAGACGGACTATGACGTTGCCAACTTGCCTGTCATCTGTGTGGTCTTTAAAAAGAGGGATCCAAATGAAACAAGCTTCACAAACATAATTGTCAATATTCATACTATATAAAGCATGTGTAGTTTGTGTCAGTGATAAACTTTTTTGCCGTTGTTGTTGTTTTGAAAAGAATATGTCCTTTGATCACAGAACACATTTATCTGATAGTTAAATACCAGTTACAAAATATTTTTTAATTTCTATTTTTATTTTTTATTTCTAACATTTACCTAATTTTATCAGAGGTTCCGGCTTAGAATATGTTAAAGACGGCTACTGAACAACAAACCTTCTAAAGGATTCATAACAGCGGTTAGGTTATTATGTTTCACTGTAGAATCTTTCAACATGTCATCAAACACAAAAAGATAATTATTATTAAAGTAGTACCATGATAGTCAAACGTGAGTCAGACAAAATAGACAAAATATATGGTCCTGATTAGACACGTACATTACATTCACTGCATGTGGGCAATGACTAAAATGAATGATCTATTGGTTCCCAACATATGCTCCGGTGACAATCACTTCAGGCATTATTGCGTCAAAAATATTATAGGGTTCGGGATCGGGTTGTAATTAGGTCTCAGGTTAGGTTTAGGGTTAAGCTTCGTAATGTAGGATGTTGACCGTGGAGCAATTTTTTGCCAGAGCCCGAGTTGTAAAACTGATCTATTGTACCTTTGCATGCATAGAGGGCAGAGTCTATCACAGAGCCAATCAACCCATCTCCAAACACTGCTACACAATCTGTAGCCAGCTTCCACAGTTCCATCACGTACTCCTCTTCTCCACTCGCCAAATCGGCAACATTTCGGACTGCGGTGTCATAGAAGAGTAAGAATGCCAAACTCCCTATCATTCTGTCTGTACTGTTCGATGCTTCTCTCGACGTCAACATGCTTGGGAGTATTGAAGATGATGATGAGGTCGACTGCGTTGTCGATGGCAGCTCAAAATTTCTCTGCAGCATGGACATGTGTTCTAAGAGGCTCAAGACAGTAGAGATGGGGAGGTAATGAAAGGATTTCTGGGGAAGAAAATCAGAGAAGAAACATCAATAATACATTATAATACACATTTTAATATTAAACCTGCTGAGAGACAATTTTTTCCCCTTTAAAGCATATTTCAAGAAGGTTCAATCCAGATTAAGCTTTGCTCATTGGATAAATGGGGAATACATTTTTTCTCCAAATGTTTTGGGTTTAATGCCAGTATACTTAATTCAAAATACCAGCTTTATACATTACTTCTGTAAAGATAAATTGCAAGAGAAGGCATTCTATTGCAATGGGGTTGCTTCTAAACATACTAGCTGTACATAAATCATTTTTTTTAGGTGATCTGTCCCCTTTACGAATAAAAAGTCACTGCCTGTTTGATCGCAATGCATCATATCCTAACAAGGATATTTTATTGGTTTCTACCCCTCCACATTACAACTACATGTACTGTATGCTTACCAAGGTATCTTCAATATGTGCAAGAACTGCTGTCATTGCTACTTCTGGATCTGGATGCCTTGTGTACACTTGTATTGCAACCTAAATGACAGAAATCAAATAAAACAAGATAAATGGATGAACGGATAATTTTTTTTTTCTTTTCAAACTGAAGAATACATGTATTTTTTTTTAAAGCATACATTCTTAACCCTAAAAGGCTGGCATATTTAGTGGTGGTCTCACAACCAGAGGCGAAGGGGGGGGGGGGGGGGAGCGATGCAGGTTCCACCCCTTGTTATCGTTGCCAGGAAGCTATTTTATTCACAAATTTGAGTATAACCAGGCAGAGAATCTAAATTTCATAAGGTAAAAGTAAAGAGGTACATGTAGGAATATTTTTTACCTTGTCTACAGCACTGGCTCTATGTAGGAATTCCACCTTCCTGTTGTCATGGACGATGTGATAAAAGGGATGAAGGGCTTTCTTTAGAGCATGGTTAGATTGTCTTCCTGATGACTCCATCTTGATCTGAAGAGACGACAAGTCTTCAGGTGATGTACCTGTTGGGAAAAATACAGTGAAACCTGTATGTAAAGACCGCTCAAGGAAGACAAGAAAAGCGGTCTTTATGAGCAGGTGGTCTTTATGTACAGGTTCCTTTAATACACGTTTGAATGAGAAACAGTTTTCAAGGAAATTTCAAGTAAAACGACAATTGCGGTCTTTATAGACAGGTGGTCTTTCAAAATAGGTAGTCGCTAAAGCAGGTTTGACTGTAACAGTATAGCAAGCTTTTATCAGCATCATATGATGTCCAGTAAGAGGAAATGTAGTTGATTCCAGTACTTGTAAAAAATTGCATATATTCCTTTCATTAATGACTCTTTTCTCACAAAATGTTACACTATTTGAAGTTTTGACATCATTCTGACAAATACAATATATTGGAAAATGATCATTTACATGAACATGTACATCTGTTAAAATGACACCTGATCTAGTATTGCAAGAATCATTCATTTGTAATGTCATTAATCAAAGTAGCTGAATGTTCTGTTACACATGTGGGGTATTGAAAGAGGGGAAACACAGAATGGAGCACTAAATTTTCTAAAAAAAGTCATTTGCTCCACATACAGACAACATTTTTCAAAAGCAGTATTAAAACACGAAACATCTTTGCATTCAGCATAATCTTACCCATAGAGACAGTGAATACAAAGTCGATGAAATCAGAGTGTGACAAAGGAGGCTTCCTGGACATGCAAAATACATTGTCGAAGCACCTGAAAAGAAACAATGAAGAGAAGTTTTTTTTCAAAGATTGTGCAGTGCTGACTCAATTGCGGTGTGTTGTCACGAAACCCAAAGTCGTAGCTCAAGGTATCAGTAAAAATTGTTATTAGTGATGAAAATATGAATGTTACGCTTTTATCATATTCAGAACCTGTGATATCTAGTCTATTCTCTGAATGATTTTTATACTTAAATTTGTACTAGTAATACATGCACATAAAACATAAGCATTAACTGTCATTAACAATTATAAACATCATTTCGAATGCGTGTTCATTGCACACTTGACCATGTGCTTTACTGCTCTTTAACTTCCTGTTACCTTAAACGTGACACAAGGACTAAAGTCATTAACTGTTTATCATCATCATTTCGACTGCATGTTCACAGTACACTTGACCATGCGTTTTACTGCTCTTAATCTTTTCCCATTATCTTTCCTTCTTCCTCTTTTCCAATGACTTGTTTTACTTCTAGGTTTAAAATTAAGAATTAGGTTAGCGTAGGATATGGACGGTGGAGCAGTTGTCCCGGAGCATGTTTCATACAACCCTTTGAATGGATACCTGTTTGCAATGAGATAGATAGGAAACTGTACGTCTGAGTCCGTCTTGCAGCAATATCTCGTGAGCTCCTTCATAAGAGACGGCTTCAGGGATGGAAGATAATAAAGACATTCCAGGAGTCGATGTTGAGTTGTTTGGTCTAAGCAGTCCATGATAGCACTCTCAGCAGCTATGCAATAGAGAGATAAATGACAACTGTGTTAGACATAATATGCCTGTAATAATAATAATAATAATAGTTTCTTATAAAGCACATTTACAGTTTACTGATCAGAGTGCTGATATAACAAAAGTAGAAAGTACATTTGGAATAATAACATAACTATAGTACAAAGCACTAAAACATAATATTCATCAATACACTAAGATTAGGCAAAATAAGATAATAACCAGCAATGGCATAGGTACATGTACAGTGTACAGTATAATCTTCTGAGGGGCAGAAAAGTGTTCAAACAATAATGAAATAGACTTAATTACGATGGGAAAAATAGGGTTTTCAGTTTCTTTTTGAAGGTGTCTTCTGTACTAAATATAGTACTAATTCAGTTCAACTTGACACAAGGACTAAAGTCATGTTGAAGAAAGGAAAAACTTCTTTTGTTAAATTTGGCTTTAGAGTTAGCTAAAAAACTCAGATTCAGGTTTAAATTTTAGTAGAATACAAATAAAAACAGGGGATGAAGAAATTGATACAAAATACTATACATGAAAGGTTTGATGGTTTATTTACCTGACTGCTAAGAAAGCATGTGTATGCTTGTAAGCAAACCAGGGGACCGACGGCATTACATCCTCTCTGAGGGACTTAGTAATGAGGATTAATGCCTTACAGAAAGGGCAATAGCGCATCAACTTGGTTTCGAACCCGGATCCTCCAGTTACGAGACCACTGCACTACCACTGAGCCATCGCGCCTCCACATCAAACACTGACTTTGTTTAAATATAATTTCATTCAAATTAATTGATTTTCTTCCATTTACCTAATACCTTATGGTAATAATCTACTGTCAGTACATATATACAATATTGACTTACACAGCCAGTCTGGTAGGTGTTTTTCCATACACTGTATGGCTTGTGTATGACCCCTTGATGCAGCTACTAGCAGAGAATGAAGGGCTTCCTGGGAGATCCCCAGTGGGCTAGACCTGGCTTCACCTATTAGCTCACCCAGGCTATCGAAGAATGCCGGCAGCTTCGGGGAACTGTGTGGTAATACATGTGATGAAAGATTAAAGCCTTGTTCGATAACATGAAAAAAATGGCCTAAAAAGACCGTCATGGCAAAATAAAAAATATTTAAGTACTCAATTGTGTATAATACAGAAAATGTGCTTTCCATTGGTATTACATGCAATGTAAATGTTAAAAAAAAATAAATTATGGTATTGTGTCTTGAGAGCCAGAAGGGCGTTAACACTGTGTTAAATTGTATGAGTACACCCTCTAGCTATCAGCAGACAGCTGGACAAGTTCATTGTTGGTGTTGGTGTTGAAAGCGTGAATTGGGCTGCTGATTCTAGCCCCAACACCGAATTTGGGTTTATAAAAATAATACCAATCACACTATTGATAGCTCAACACCTAGTGAAGTCAATCCCAGCACCAGCTTCATTTCAGGTTCGGTGTTGTGGCTGGTGCTAGTTTTGCCCTAACACCAACACCAGCTTTCAACACCGAACTTGAATTCATCCAGTGAATATAATTCTGTGTCATATCAGAAATGCATTCATATATAAGTATGATAGTGATAATGGATATCAAAGAAGTACTTACATGTTTTCAGCATCTGGTCTTGCTCTATCCAGGCAGACTGATCTCAGAGTTTTAAGAGCTCTTAGCTTCTGTTGTGATAGAGGATGTGCTCTCCCATAATACACAAACAGTGCATCTTCAAGGCTAAAGCTAGCTAAAAAGGTAATAAATGAACAAAACACTTGTCTAAGAGTGGTAATGATGATAATGAATACTAAATTACATAACAGTTGATTTTAAATGGAAAAGTCATCCCGAAGTCATGTTAATTAAGTGTTCAGTGCCAACTTTGCAGAAGCTATCTCTTTGGGATCAAATAAATTTTTTAGTTTATACATTTCTGGTACTAGATGCACCAAATCTCTTTTAATTCACCGATTCTCAGATATTTTCCTACATTATGGAAACATGTATGGTATGTTCACTCAGGGACCTTTGGTAATGATATCAAGTGTGGGGGACTTCAGAAAAAAAAAAACACCAAGGGTAAATTCTCCCCAACAAGGGTACCAACAAGGGTAATAAATATATCTATTCATACTTTCATCCTGCAAAGTTACTTTGGTCCTCCAAAATCACCCCCCTGGAATGCTACAAGACCATATTCCTAGCTCAGTATGGACCAAGGGTAAACAAATTCCTGCTGAGAAGCCTGCGCTGACTTACTCTCATCATCCACCGGTTTGCTCATCATCTTCTGGACGACTTCCATCAAGACTTCTTGCTCCACCTGCCCCAGGGAATACTCTCCCTCCTCCTCTCTCAAAACATCCTCTATGTACTCCCTTACCATCTCCATCCAGGGGCGTGGCTTGTTACCCTCCACCACCAGGATGCTCAATACCAGGTTACAAGCAGCCAGGTTGATGGGCGTGGCACCTTGTGAAGATCCAGAGGGGGGCTTGGTATTACCCCTCCTGGTGTTGGTGTAGGCATGCTGGTGGAGTGCGTAAGGGAAGCCTTGGTGGAACTGCTGTCCGATCTTGCGTTGGTAGGTCTTCCTCATCTCCTCCAAAGCCTGTCAAAAAGAATGCAACGAGTTTAATAAGTGGAAGCATTTCCAAACAATATTTTTGCTCTGTATGTTATGGGTTCCCCATTGGCATCCTAAAATATTAACTTACAATATACACCTAATAGTAGGATGTACAACAAACCAGAATATGAACTTAAAGGGCAATCCAACCTTAGTAATAAGATGATTTGTGTGAAAGCAGAAAAATAAGAAAAACAGGATGGTGAAAGTTTGAAAGAAATCGGACAAGAACTAAGAAAGTTATGGATGTTTGAAAAATGAGATCACTACATCTATGCGAATCTCAAATTGGCAATTTGGTGAGTCAATTGTGACATTTTTGTGGACAACTCTCCCATTTGTCGTACACAAAAATATCATTAATTTGCGGTTTTCTTCGAGGCGCTTTTACCCTCAGGGCTGTACTCAAAATATATTGGAGATAGCATATTGTTATAGGTCCTCATGAACGAAAAGATCCTACTGAGTAATGCATTTTGAAAAAAAGTGACATTTTAGTCATTTTGTGTGTTAGAGCGAATGGGGGAGTTGTCCACAGCTACATCACAGTGACATTACCTATTCCGCCAATTTGAAATTTCCATATGCATAGTGATTACAACTTTCAAAAATTCATAACTTTCTTATTGCTTGTCCGATTTCGTTCAAACTTTCACCAATCTGCTTCTCTGATTTTTCCTCTTTCTTTCAAAGCAACTTGCTATTAAGGTTGGATTTCCCTTTAACAGTGTGTGTTTACTGCAAACAGCAAAAAATAAGCATGTTCATTTGAAACAAACTTGCACTTACAGCAAGATTTTAATATTACAAACAATTAACTTCTGAGGTCCCCACAGTACAAAAATAGATATAAGAATTGTTGATAGTGGAATCATATTTCCCCTTTCAAGTGAAAGTCTCATAAAATGACAAAGCTGTAGGGTGCACATACGATGTAAATGTTAGAGAGAGAGAGAGAGAGAGAGCAAGAGAGAGAGAGAGCAAGAGAGAGAGAGAGAAAGAGCCACTCACGCTATCATTGCCTTTCTCCTGAGACGCCCTCTCCAAAATCATCCAGACAGTCTGCAAGATAGCCACCACACACGCTAGCGTCTCCTGCTCCTTCTGTCCAATCATGACCCCGCCCTCACCCTTACCCTTGCCAGGCAGGTTGACCTCACCCCAGCACTGGAGGAGGAGAGGGACCAGAGTATGGACCACACCCAATATGGCATCAGGATTGGATAAGAAGTCGATACCAAGGTTGGTCACTGATTGATCGGTTCTGTGATACAGAGGTAAGAAAAGAGTATGAAATAGTTAACAATTTCTCAGGTCATATGAATAGCTACTTTTATCTGTTTGCCTATTACACGAGTAGTAGGGAAATCAGGGTACGAACAACATGAAATATGGCCTCAGGAATGGATATGATGTTGACGCCCAGATTAGACAGTGACTGATCGGTTCTGGGGTACAGAGGTAAGAAAAGAGTAGTTATATTGTCTAGTGTTTCACAAAAATAGGTCATTTATACATTAAAGCCCTGGCAATGGAGGATTACGGGAATTAGGGTATGCGCCACATCTAGCATGTCTTGGGAGCAGACATGTTATTACCTAGATTAGACACTGATTATTCAGTTCTGTGGCAAAGAGGTATGAACAACTTGTTCAGCTATTTGCCTGATAATGGAGGAGTAGGGGAATTAGGGTATGAGCGACACCAGGGGGGTGTTTCATCAAGTGTCTTGTCGGTGATTTTTACCAACAAATTTGCTCTCAGCCAATCAGATGCAAGGATTTCAGTAGCTTATAACATTTATTGCAACTTGTCATTGATGACAAGTTTTGTGAAACAGGGCCCAGGTATGGCCTCAGGATTACATACGAAGCTGACACCCAGGTTAGACTATGACTGATCAGTTCTGGGGTACATAGGGAGCAAAAGTGTAGTTACATTGTCTCATGTTACATCATAAATCCATTTATCCATTTTCCCAGCCCTGGAGAGTGAGGGAAATTAGGATATGAGCCACATCTACATAACAGAATCGGATAAAAAGTCATTACCAAGATCGGACACTGACTGATCAGTTCTGGGGCACAGAGGTAAGAAAAGAGTAGTTATATTGTCTTGTGTTTCACAAAAATAGGTCATTTATATATTAACTCCTTTCATGCCACCAGATTTTTGAGCTATTGTCAAAAATGAATTTTCAAGAGTTGAAATATTAACTTTCAATGAGTTTTTTCTTCAGCAAACTGGGCAAAGATATATTGCATAGGAATAAACATTATACTGAAGGTGCAGGTTCCTGTATAAGGAATAATTTCAAGCCATTCTATTCTGAGCCTAAAAGAAATGTTCAACACTCAAATTTGGGGACAGGATTTGCCGGCCACATTATGGTAGGGGTTAAAGCCCTAGCAATGGAGGAGTAGGGGAATTAAAATAAAAGATTAAGATCAACATCTAGCATATCTCAGGATCGGACAAGTTAATACACAGGTTAGAGACTGACTGATCATTTCTTGAGTAAAGAGGGAAGACAGAGTAGTTACACTCTTCTTTGCTGGTGAGCAATATTTACTCCTTTTACATGGAGGAGGAGGAGGAGGAGGAGGGAGAGGAGGAGGAGGAGGGAGTGGAGGTGGAAAAGGAAGGGGAGGGGAAGGAGGGGGAAGAACAGCAGCAGGAGGAAGAGCAGGAGCAGAAAGGGGAAGGAGAAAAGAAGAGGAGGGAGGGGAAGAGAAGGAGGGGAATAGGAGGAGGGGGAGGAGGAGAAGGAGGGGAGGAGGAAGAGGAGGAGAAGGAAGGGGAGGAGGAAGAGGAGGAGGAGGAGGAGGAGGAGGAGGAGAAGGAGGGGAGGAGGAGAAGGAGGAGGAGGAGGAAAAGGAGGGGGAAGAGCAGGAGGGGGAGATGGAGGAAGAGGAGGAGGAAGAAGAAGAAGAGAAGGATGAGGAAGAGCAGGAAGGGAGGGTGGAGGAAGAGGAGGAAGAGGAGAAGGAGGAGGAATAAGAGGAGGAAGTGGATGAAAATGAAGAAATTATACATATAAATTTATCTGGAATTGAACATCCTGATACAATAGATTCATGACTACACTTAAGTTATCAAAATGTTTTACAAACCTCAGAATAAATGGTTTGGGTCTACCACTGAATGCTCCATTTGCTTTCAAGATAGGTGCATATGTTGGTTTACCTCCAGCAGAATTCACCCTGATAGTTTGGTTCACCTCAGCCTTTTCTGGTAAATGCTCATTCTCCTTGGACTTTCTGATGACATCTAGAAACTTCTGGAGCATCTGAAGAACCTACAAGGCAATGAGATTATGTAAACATAATGGCTCATATTTATAACGGCAGACTTAATTAAACCTGGTTTAACTTAGTCCACTGTTTTATGGAATGAATCTGTGCACTGTGCACAGAAACGTGAATTGGCGGGAAACGAATTTATAGATATAGGTGTTCTTAGATAACGGAATATGCTTTCGTTGCATAATTCCATATATCGATATATACATCAAAAGAAAGCTTATGACTTTAATTTTGAAATGGTGTATATTATTATGTATATTAATACAGAATAAGGAAGCACTGGCCATTCAAACACGATTCGACGGTTCGTAAAACCGTTTTCTCCAAAGCGCGTATTTGCGCATGTGCACGGATTCGTCAGTTTGTAAAAACGACGATGATATTTGCAATTCTGTAACAAAATGAATACAGACAATCAGGTATGGTGAAATAAATGTGCTACAGCAAGACTTTTCATAAATTGCGCTGTAAATCTTGAAAGTACAATATGGAAAAGGCAGTGTGCCTTTCATTGGTTGGGTTTTAGGAGAGATTCAGGGTTAAGGATAGGTAATGTTTGGTTGAGGCTTGAAGTCAAAAATTTGGTTATTAAAGTAAAGCCCACCGCACACTATACGATCGACTGCTATCTGATTTTGGAAATAAATTGCAATAGCATTAAATATGGGCATTTTAACAAATAAAATATACCTGATTCAGGTTTTGAACAATAATATGAATACTAAATATATGATTCTGGTGCGCTGTCATCCTCATATCTGGAATACGGGCGAAATCAGTTTCAAATCATAGACAATCGCAGGACTGCTCTGACGTCATCAAGACTTGGAGCCGATTTGGCCTTTTCTCCGACTAGAAAGCTCGAAATAGGCCATATTATCAATTTTACCATCTATATGACTTTTTAGAATCTCAGTCAAAAATTAAATGTTCATATCAAATGCTTTTACATTTTCTTCCAAAATCGGATCGCAGACCAATCGTATAGTGTGCGGCGGGCTTTAATTGACCGAGGAGCAAATGTCGCTTGAGCATGTGTTTTACAATCTTATGCATTACGGTCTAATCTCTTTCAAGTTTCAGTGTTACACTTAAAAAGAAGAGCATATTATTGGATCAATGTTACATTGTCAAAACTATAAATTCCAAGAAAGTCTCAAACCTTGAGTCTCCATTTTTGGCCAGCAAGCTTGCCACTAGGATTGACTTTGAGGCTGCTAGAGCTACCAAGTTTATTCCTCTGCTGGGAGATGAGATGGATAAAATTGGTCAAGAGTTCTCTACTATGAGGAGCAATCAATCCTGAAAAGATAAAAGACATTGATTCATCATTTGGTTACATGTATCTGTATCAAAATAATGTCAGTGCAATACCACTTTATTTCTATTTTCTGTAAATTTGTAATAAATTTTAAAATCATTGTCGCATTATCATGACTTTTGAGCAGTATTTTCAACATTTTGCCTTGATCTGTTTGATTCTTTGTAACATGTACTCTTTTTATCTTAATCTACAAATTCACCATGCATCAGCTCTTAGCTGCAATGTTGAATACATGTATTATTGAATAAACCTTATCAAATCTAATCAACTATGCATGCATCTGTGAGATATCAATCAAAGTACAAAGAAATATTGGCCTGGGTGGTAAAGGTAATACAATGTTGATCAAGGCCATGGCTATGGTAAAAATATATTTTTCTTGGTGTATCTAGCTGGTCTAATTGTTTTATGTTAATGTGTTCTTCTACTTTTAGTAATCTTCAAAGGGCTATACAGCCTATCAAGAAGATGAACTAAAGATTACAAGTGGTGTGAGGAGGATGAATGCAATATTGAGATATATTAGTCAGTGTTGGGTACCTCGAGATCGATCTTGATCTCGAGACCAGTCTCGAGATCGGCATCAGTAACCTCAATCTTGTTTTTGATCTCGAAGGTGTTGGTCCTGATCTTGATCTTGATCTCAGAGCTTCTGTTCTTGGAATTTTCGCTCGAGATCACTCGAGATCAACATTGTTATTATGAAAAATTATCAAGCGAAAAAGCTTTTAAAATCGTTCACCAATCGGCGAAAACACGACTCAGTGTTGGGTACCTCGAGATCGATCTTGATCTCGAGACCAGTCTCGAGATCGGTATCAGTAACTTTGATCTTGATCTTGATCTCGGACATATCCGATCTTGATCTCAGATGTTCTAATCTCGATGTTGAGCTGCGGATCTTGATCTTGATCTGGATCTCAGACTGTCTGATCTTGATCTTGATCTCGGACCCTCTGGTCTTGGACCCAACACTGATACTACTATTAGGTGTCTTAAGAGTAGTCACTGGAAGTGCTCTAAAAATGTTAAAGATAAATGTGAATAAAGCCATTTCAAATGCTACATCCTTTGACTACTTTTAAAGGTCATGTAAAGTTTTGGTAAGCCCTAAAAAACTGTTCGTCAGATTTCTTCAATTTTTGTTGATAAATAGTAAGATACTAGCAATACTAAAACACTGTGAAGATTTCACCTCCTAAAGTTTAATATTAAACAAATAAGAGGCAAAAACTAAATTATGTGCCGGGACAGGCACGTAAAATCCCAACAAAGGCAGCATGTGCTATACACTGTGAACACACGTGTAAAACCAATGATGAGTAGCTACACACAGTGCACACATGTTGTCTCTATGCGAAGCCCCAAGATTGCTGTGCGGGGAACCGTCGGGGTGGAAGGGTCCTAGCTAGGGGTGGGAGTTTCGGGTATTTTTTCAATTCGGGAACCCGACCATTTTTCGGGCGGGTTCCCGGTTACCCGAAAATGATATAACACGAATTACAAGCCAATATTTACCCCTAAGAAGCTACAAACACTGGGAAAACTCCTTTGTGTTTGGCAACTGAAATAAACCATTCGAGGAAAAAACAAAAACAAAAACAACAACAACAACAACAACAACGACAAAACAGGCGGAGGAAATCGCGTGGGCGCAAGACAGGATAGGCATAAGCCGCCTAAATCTAATCTGTAGAAATTGTCTACCGTCTAATCATGCCAGCGCGCCAGCGCCTTAGGTAGTCACGCGCGGTCAACAGTCCCTCGCACATGTTTATCCAAAATACATGAATGTACATGTACTTATAAAAAAGGAAGGGGAATACAAAGAAATCTTATGAAGAAAAACTCGTTTGAGACGATGATCATGATGATTCTTAATAATTTTGTACGGGCAGCTCTTGGGAATTTTGACATCGTGATCGTAGAGATCGAGTCACTTACTCACTTTGTACACAAACTTCACTGTTCACACGGAGTATTGATTTGCCTGGCGAAAATGGCGAGCTTTCTGTAGTATCTACACTCCTCATAGTCTAATTATACACATTGCGAGTCCTCACGCACGCGGTCATCGTCTCACCGACAGTTTCATTCTCAACGTGTGATCAACCCGCCAATTATTGAAATTCACACACACGTACCACTACTAGTACACATAAAATCATCAATACATGCGGGTCCTCTCTCTTCGCCAGTAGCACCATTGATATCATCATCGATCATCATAATCATCAAAGACATCATCATCATATCATCATTATCAAAATAATAACATCATCAAAACAATTATCTTCATCAGACATCAAATATCATCATTTATCAAACTCATCATTCATCAAAAAAAAATCATCAAGCCAACATTTTCTTCTCTGTCCGACTGCAACTTCATCCTTTAACACACACATGCGGTTCCCTTTTGAAATTCGATCTGTTTATACAAAGCGCCTTTCCGCCCAATGCCGCCGCGGTATATGAAAGGAAAAAAGAAAAAAGAAGAAAAAAAAGGCGCATACCTTCATTGGCTGGCTGGCATATGACTTGTCATGACTTGTTATTAACGGACCGCTCATGAAATGACGTCACAAGCCCAATTTTATGAATGAAAATGTTAATCGCGCGCACTGTAGACATCCTTTGCTTCTCACAGCCTTGCTTTTCACTTTCGCACGAACAATGAAGGATATTATTTTGGATATATCGTTCATGTACTCTTAATCTGATTTCAGTAATTGGTAACTTCTTTGCTAAAGTTTCAGGATATTGTGACAGTGTCAGATCGTGATCGTCGATGTTAAAAATACCTGTTTAATAGTGTACGAGTTGTGAGATGCCACGTGCGAGTGTGGAGCGACTGTTGAATATGCATGAGTTTGTAAACTTTACGCCCGTTAATCGCTCATAGACTTATCGTTCACTGCAAAGAAGGGGGAAGGGCACTAAATGCAAATTATGTCATGGGTTCAATGAACCAATGAGCAGTCTCCGAATAGTGGCAGTGAGCTTTGCTCTCTGTGTATACGAATGTGTAAGGTTATGTTTCACAGTGAGTTGAACGAATCAAAAGCGCATCACTGCAATGGTGCGCTAGAGCGCTACATGGATTTTTTTTACATGTAAATAGTAAATGGCTGTTCGACGTTCATCTACCGCCTTGTCGTGTACATACATAGGTGATAATTAAATACTCATTTTCGGGTATCGGTTATCTAATATTTTGACCCGGGTCCCGAGGCTCTCGGGCGGGACTCGGGTACCCGGTTTTTAGTCCCAGCCCTAGTCCTAGCATAATGGCAGTGATCAGGCATTCCTTACAGATATTTACACTGAAATTCACCAGAAATTATAGATGGAATACCAAATGATCTCTTACAGACATCTTTTGATTCAAGGAGAACAACATGAGACTATATTTAACATGTTTCTTTCCAATTTCTTTTTTGCTACCAATACTGTACAAGAGCTTTAAAAAACACTAACCTGGATAGTGCTGCAGAATGCTTTCCATGACAACTAACGAGTCAAGCTGGACATCTTCCTGAATGTGCGTCATTGCGCAGCAGAGATGCATACAGACGGTGGGAAAGAACGGAGCCATCTGGTGGGATGCCAGCGCATCCATGACGACCCGCAGGAGGGCAGCACCCGCCTGACGCACCGCCCCCTCCTTGTCACTCATGATGGTGGAGAGGGAGGGGATGAGGGTGGGGATGTGCTCTGGGATCAGGGCAGGGTTGATGGTAAGGAGGGTCTTGATGCCCTGGATGGCATTGCTACGGACGGTGGAGTTGTAGTGGTTGACTTGACAGAGCAGTTCCTGGTATGAATGAGAAGGCAAAAAGAATAAGAGGGAAAAACATTTTGAGGGTGTAAATTTTTATACAGGTCTCAATAGAAAATAATGTTGAACTTGTCAATGCATGGTCTTTGTATCTGTTTTTAAAATTGGTTTTAAGGTCTGTGGTCTGAATAATAAAGCACTTTAAATGCTTCATTATCAAGACACTTTTTAAATTTTTCATCCTATTCACCCTGATTTATGGCATTAAACCTTTTCAAGAAATATTGGGAAGTTGAATTTCAACAAAATTCTCTACAATAACTGAAAATGTAATGCTTTTTATGTAATCAAGCACTGCAAGCCAGTAGAGGTACACTGCTTATATTGGAGACTGCTTCTCATTTGGAAGACTGTCTCTGCTGTCAAAGACTTGGGTCAACATTTTGGGTAGCCTATTTGCCGGGGGACAGTCCCCAATTCAGGAGACCAATTTTCTTTGTTTACCTTTGCTGCAATGGGATTACCTCAACTCAAACTGAAAATGTGATTTATAAGCAGATTCCTCATGGAAAGTAACTCTCTTTTA
Source organism: Heliocidaris tuberculata (assembly GCA_025618425.1). Taxonomy (NCBI): domain Eukaryota; kingdom Metazoa; phylum Echinodermata; class Echinoidea; order Camarodonta; family Echinometridae; genus Heliocidaris; species Heliocidaris tuberculata. The sequence goes on from CM046849.1 coordinate 7,031,766, forward strand.
ATGGTCTACTTTAAAAGTTCACAGCCTACTTTTATTTTCATATTACATCTTTACACAAAACAAATGGGCTTCTGACCTCAGTAAAGCAAACATCTTGCTTCATCCACCATAGTTTTATTCACTTTGATAAAAAGATTCATACCTGGATATTCTGTTTTCTCGATGTAACAGGTTCCTCTCCTCCTTTTTCAGAAGTCTTCAGCTGTTCTCTGATCTGAATAGCACGAGACTTGAAAGTTGTATCTGTAAAATTATCTGCCTTAGCTAACTTCTTTCCGACTTTGAGTTTGACCTTCTGAAAATCCTTCTTCTTCTCCTTGTTCTTCCTCGCACTTTTCCCCATTATGCACTGTATGACTGATACAAATGGACCTAGATCTTATAAGAAAAGAAATGCAAAACATGTCAACAAATTCACATTTCATATTTCCATCTCAGCATAATCAAATAATGAAGGGTTAATAAGATCAACTGTCCATGACTCATGAGAGTAACAGACCGTCAGTCGTCTATCTTTCCTTGTTATATCTTTGCTTTGTCAGTTTCATGGACTGTCGCGATCTCGATCTGGTGCACTTGTAACTCCAGGGAGCTCGAACGCGTAGCGTTCGAGCTCCAGGTACAAATAACCGACGTCTGCATCGCCATGAGTTTGGTTAAATTCATTTGTTAGTTTTTGAAGGTAAGATGAAAATTTGTACTTACATGTCAGGATAATTACTTTATATATGCAGTAGGCTTTCAGATTTCACGATTTGACGATCATTTCGATGAAAAAAAGATAAATTTCCTCTCCGAGCCGATCTTTCCCCGTGTTGTATCGTCGATGCAAATGACTCGCATTCGCAATGCGCATGCGCTGAATTGCATGCGCACCGTGAATACGAGTCATTTGCATCGACGATACAACACGGGGAAAGATCGGCTCGGAGAGGAAATTTATCTTTTTTTCATCGAAATGATCGTCAAATCGTGAAATCTGAAAGCCTACTGCATATATAAAGTAATTATCCTGACATGTAAGTACAAATTTTCATCTTACCTTCAAAAACTAACAAATGAATTTAACCAAACTCATGGCGATGCAGACGTCGGTTATTTGTACCTGGAGCTCGAACACTACGCATTCGAGCTCCCTGGAGTTAGTGCACTTGTTGCCATCGGCTTCGGTCTCGTTCCTTGTCATCATGCTGTCTTGTGTAACTTTTGACTTACAGTGTACTTTCCAGGCGATCTTAGACTCTCACACACTCACTCACACTTATGCGAGATTATTGGAGACAACCTCGCACTCTGTACCTTCGTACCGTGAGCAAATGCCTCCCATAGCAAGTGTGTGATATCTTGCACATATGTGTGCGGCAGAGGAGCAAGATCACTGACCAAAAACAGCCTGAAAATTTCACTTGATCAAGATGATAAAGATCCTATCAAAGGATCTGGCATGAAATTAGATATTCTATCATTCTAAAATGTAGAAGGAAGTATTTTCTCAAAATTCTGCCGATTATATTGGCGTTTTTACCTCTTCAACTTTGAGGTCATGACAGGCCGAAATTGACACAGCTCCATATAGTGATGGTCACGCGAGTGACTCTCACTCTACAATAACCTCGCATATGTGTGATTGACTCTCACTACTACTACTAGTACTAGTGAGTCCAACTCAGTCCACTTATACATGTACAAGCTTATCTGAAGATGCAAGTCAGATTCATAAAGTAATGAATGGGATGCCCAATTCCAATTTCCTAACGAAATATGGAACAGATGGGACTACACAATGTCAACAAGCATTTCATTTTGCTCAATTATTGCCTTACACTGATAGCTATTTATATTAAGTAAAGGGGAAATAATAATTGATCAAGTACTGTTCATGTAATATTATCTTTTCTGATGTTATGCTTTGAAATGATATGCCTGGACTTACGTTTCTGCTCACCACGCACACGTTAGGTGGATTAGTCGCCACGTGCTTGACTTGCGTAGCCGTTGTTTACAAATAGAATCGACGTGCCAGCTGCTAGACGACGTAGACATGTACTGTGTAGCTAGCTAGCGAGCTAGTTCAACGTGGTCGATCGGCGTCATGCTTCTGCTGCTTCCCTGAATCTGGACTGTAAATTCAATGTGAGCAGATCATTTACCCTCATTATTTCTTGTAAATAAGTTTGCAATAAGTTATTATTTACAATTTCAGTAGAGACTTAGTGATGAAAATAAGATTGACCGTATGAAATTGTTTCCGTATTCTCTTGGAATATGTTCCCTGAGGCGCAGAGCCAGACGGAGCCAGAGGCAGAGAGCAGTGGCCAGTGCCAATGCACTCGTAGTCGTATACCGTGTGTGCTCGAGGCCGAGCGCGAGGCGAGAGAGAGATGTGGCCTAGCCTAGCCTAGCCTAGCCTAACTTAGTCCGATAGATCTGGGTCGACCGCATGCGACAGAGCATGCGGTCAGGTCTATCGGACTAGATGTGGCGATGCCACTTTTGTGGAGTTGGGCTGCTGACTGTATGGATCCGGGCTAACTCGGCACTAGGGCGAACTTAATTTGTCCTTGCCGGAAAATTGCGGCCGAGTAGTCTATGTGTTATTAATTACACATTTCTAAACATTTAAATACAATATTATTTGATATCAATGTGTAGAATGATTAGCAAAGTAATATTGAAAATTTCAAGAAGTAAAATTATACAAAACATGACATTTAAGGCTATAAAACAGTATAGTGCGTAGCGGGGACTACAACTCTTGAAATATAGTCACCGCGCAGTGCCGAGTTCGCCCTAGTGCACAACATGATGTTGTGCATTTTGAGGTCGTCACACGTGTGTCTGTGAGTGTGATATGAGTGATGCAGATCATTCATAGGCCCTTGCCTATTTGGGACTGTGATGTCCAACATTCACTGTTGCAGTAGTCAAAAACAGACAACAAAATTGCTTTAACCCTTTCAGGACAGGAATTATTTAAGGGCTAAATTGATCATGTTTTGTTCTTCAAATTGGCAACAATAATATTTTTCTTTTAGTGCTACATAGTTCTAACAAAATGTAATGTCTTTTAAAACAATAAACATTAGAAATTTAGTTGAAAGTTGAAAAAAATTGCCAATTTTGTTAAAAAACAGTGATTTTGAACCTCTCAATGTGTTGCCAATTTAGGGATTTTAAAGCTTATTCTTGTTTTTTAAATTCCTGGCATCAAACGCAATATGGTCATGCAACAAAAATGGACATAGTGTGTGCAGAAATTTTTGCTCTTTCTACTCATGCATCAGGTATATTTTTTAGAGTTCTGAATCTAAAGTTATTAAGCCAAACCACAAATAGTGGTCAATTGTCTCAAAAGGGTTAAGCAAGATTTAATTTTCTTAAATTTGCTAGATTACCTGATTCAGGGACTCTTCAACTCTTATTGTGCCACAAATTTGGGGATTCAGAATTGAAAGTGAAATTTAAAATAATTACCTGTAGTTTCCTCTCATGTATGGATGATCTAGACTGGAAAAAGGCCCACTGATACACACAAAATCTATTTAAGCCTGTTCGCCCGTAAAAGCTAGTCTGGAGTACAAAGTTATCTTCAGATAAGCTTGTACATATAAGTGATGCCGATCTAACTTTGGCATTATCGTGATATACATGATGTAGGTCAGGTCCCTCCCCCCCCCCCCCCATTCACTTTATTGTGTGCAATGTTATGGTGACTTTATTCCACCTCAAGAGTCAAGAAAATAGTAACACGCAAGCATGTGTGCACACACTGAATGAGAGAGGACTTATTCCACCATCAGGCCCTAACTTTGTGCTTTTTAATATTAGACTTTAGTCAGTTTTAGTCACTTACGGAATCATCCGTCATGCCTGTAGACCATAGCCTGTGCCTAGGCTGTATTCAATATTATACCAATACTGCAGTAGAGTAGATTTTATGAATATGTAATTCTTCTGAGCTCAGACTGGATCTCTTTTTATTTTTTTGTCTGTGGTAGGCAGCTTTCTTGCTTCTTTGTCCGAAACTCAGACATGAATGAACTCAAACATGAATGATCTAATCTAATCAAGTAACACAAAACTCCCTTATCTCCCTCCTCATTAGCAAAAAAAAAAAAAAAAATGGGAATCAGTTTTTGCTGAGCCTTATTCTTTAATATTTTGTTCATACTTTCAGTATTTCACTGATCTGTTTCTCTGAATTTTTCTGCTTTCCTTTAATCTCAAAGCAATTTGCTGTAACTGTTGAGTAACCCTTTAAATTAATTTTTGATACTGTACAGAACATGAAAAGTATTCATACCTCCAGCATACAGTTAGAGTACTGTAAAACCAGAAATTTTCGTGTGTATGAAACTTTCACGAATTTCGCAAGTGGCTGAGATTGGCGAAAGTTTCATGCCGCGAAATAATAAAATCACAATTGAAACAACATAAAATTATTGCAATTCGCGAAAGTTTCTTGCTGCAAAATTGGCGGTCATTAATTAATAATTTGCGAAAGTTTTTTTGTCGCAAAAGTTTGTGGTTTTACAGTATGCTTGAATTATTTAATGAAGGAGGCAAGCAGACAAAGAATTTCATTTAGCTTAGTAATGATAATAGCTTTGCTTAATTATCAAAGCAATCTTCTTCATTTGCCAGGCAGATGAACAGAATTGAAAAAAAGAAAGAAAGCCCTTTGTTCTACAAGTGTATGTAGGTCTACCTGTACCGTAGAAATAACTGCTTGTAATCATTGCTCTCTAACAAATCATTTTTTCTTTTAATTTGATGTAAAGCAGCCTCCTTTTGTTTATTTTTTAGCCAAAACCACGTTTTGAGGCTTGTGTGGGATTGTAGCCTATTAAGTTTCTTTATGAGATTAGATTTAGATTAACTACTTCTCGGACATCCCAGAGAAACCAAATTATAGGCAAATAGATACAGCTTACTTGCCTGATCGGCTAATTAGAAGATAATTTACAAGCAACACATTTTTTGTAGGTGAAGTTTTCAGGTCGAAAAGTCAAGAACCAAAGAGCTCCAAATGGAGCTACCCAGCCTTTTTCAGGACTCTTATTCTTTTGAAAGAATACATGGTGTATATGTAACCCTGAAAACATTACCTACACTTAAGTTTCTCCAGCATGAAAAATATCGCTGATACCTCACTCAGCAAAACAGTGTTTTTTTAAATGAAGAATAACAACTATTTAATAAAATGTTGCAGAATCCAATTAAAAACATTGATCAGATTTTTTTTTTCTTCTGCCAAATTTAGGCAAATGAATTGGGGTTCAGGCATTGAGGCAATTTGATTTTCTTGCCCATCTTTTTATGAAGCACTCTGTATTCAAGAATTACCAGTCATCAGGCACAGAGCTCCCTATGCTGTACAGATTGTGAATAATGAGCTTCTTGATCACAAACCCAATCAAGACATGCATGCATGCTTGATGGAGAAACGTTAAATTACTGATGTACCCAAATCACTGCCATCTAATGCACTGAGATAGTCTATTGGCATCATGCCCTTTCATATTTATAAGCCTCTGTATCTCTTTTTTAGTCATGCTCGAGAATGTTGAATATCATTGATTTGATTCAATTTGATTGCTTTCTATATCATCATCTCCATAAACATACATTATTGCATATGAATCTGACGTGAATACATTTTTCTTTCTATACTTATACATGTACACATAGAAATGTAAGATATTAAGTTACAAACTGAATATAGGAGGGCTGCAGCGTGATGTTAATTTTGATGTATTATGAAATATATCTGCGATAACACTTGTGTATCATGGGCATGATTACAGGGGTAGTGATTGATGGCCATGTTTCATATTCAAATAGTACATTAAGTAAATACTTCAGTGCACTTTAACAATGTCATAATGGCACTTTTCCAACTCTTGCTAATGTGGGTTGTGAGTGCATTTTGGGAATGATTATTTTTGTTTGGAAACTGGCAAATTATTTTGGGTTAGTAGGAAAATAGATTGAAGCAGTGAGCAATTCAGCTCTGAAAAACTGGTACAAGAGCTGAAAAACAGATACAAGATATAAGAGTTAGCAAACCAGCAGAGCTCTGGATTTAGGGTTCCAAGATATAAGTCTATCCAGAACATACAATGTTTTGAATTTCTGTGAAATCAATTAATCAGTACAACTATATTTGCACACACTATTTATTTTTGAAGTCCTTTCAGGAGTCGATTCTAACAGGTGCCCAGGACGTATGGGTACCCCAAAATCAATGTTTAGACCCCTAACATTTTGAAATTTTGTCATCTAGGGCTCAATGCATACTAACCCTGAAATTTGAATCCTGACCCCACTGACAAAAAGTAGTGTGGAGCCCTGTAAATGTAATTACTACACTCCTGCCCCATGGTTTATTATTTTCCCGGGTCCTCTTGCATAGAACGTTGCATTTAATCGCAACTCAAAAAATTAAACGCAACTTGATTTTCAGCCAATCAGGATCGCGTATTTTGGACTTGTGTTTAATTTTTTGAGTTGCGTGTAATCGCAACTTTTTATGCAAGAGGGCCCAAGTCATTGTCTCTTTTCAACCATAAAGTCTGTCTATTATGGTTAATCCCTTTAATCCCTCTTCTTTTTCACTACCTATAATCCTTTAATCTCATTATGTGGTGACACCTTATGCATATAACTGTACGTGTTATTGATTAGAGTGTGACCCCATTGAGGACAAGCTCATACTGACAGGTGTAGGCTTGCTAATTTTTGTATGATATTTTCAGGGTAGATATTGCATGTTATGACCTTAAAATGTGGAAATTGTATGATAGCCAGTGGCTAGTTCTTAAGATGGTTTCATTATTGGCCAGGTCAACATTAACTTGTTGCCTTCGGGAACCAGGTTGTCCCTGGGAATTTGTCTATTCATTAGGCGATTTGTTAAACGTTCTGTGACGTGTTGGGAACAGTTGAAGGGGTCAAAGCAGCTCTGAGGGAGAATGGCACGTTCTGAAAAGATGAGGCACCTTCATATTCAAGAGATCATTTTAAAGTTTTGTTTGTCACTGATAGATTTCTTGTGTCACTGCTTATTTGGTCATTACATGACTTTCATTGATGACTTATTTTCTCACCTTAATTCAATACAATTCAATTCAATTCAGTATTTATTTCCAATTCATTAAATGATACAAATGAAAACACAAATGAACAAACAAATAAAAACAAGTTAAAAACATGTAAATACAACATTCACATAGACTGGCAAACAAACAAAGTAATGATAAAAGAAGTATTGGTACAACGTACGTAATGGTAATATGATAAGTTGAAGAAAATGAATGGAAATTGGGCATGTACTGGAAAAGCCAAGAGGAAGGTTTGTTGAATCGCACACACCCAGAATATCTGGATTATTTAAATAATTACAGTAAGAATGTGGCAAGTACCGAGTAATGAAAATATAAATAAAACTCATAATTTAAAACATAAACACTTTAATAAGAAGAGAACAACAAAAAAAAAAAATAAAAAAAAATGGTCATTTCTAAGTAATCAATAATTGATTAATAGAAACTGTTTATATTGTCTTTTAAATGTATAACTAAATTGTATAAAATTCACAAAGAAAGTCATATTCATGCTACTAAATTTTGAAATAATGGAAAAAAAATAATGGAAATGTTAAAAGAGGAAAGTGTATTTACAGCAGGAAAGTGTAATTTCAGCTGGAAGTGTATTTGAATTTGGAAACATAACCCTGGGATACATTGAATGTGAAAGCATTGTCCTCATATAAAAAAAATACTGATTTGATCATTCATTCATGATTGACAATTTGATGCACCACACAAAATCACAAATACATTTCATCTGTCCCTTGTAATCTTCCCCCTCTCTTACCCTCCTTTATCCATTTTATTATCTCTGTGGTGGATCTACAGAACTGTAGTCTTTACTGATTAGGCAGTGACCTGACTGAGGGCAAGGTCATCAAGACCACTGGCGGATTTAATGGGGGGCGGGGGGGGGGGGGGGGGCACAATTGGCCCCTGCCTCTTAGAAACTCAAGTGGTATACCTCCAATACATGTATGCAACCCCAAGAATATGCCCCCTTTCCAGGGGACATTCACTTTTTTTTTTTGCTTGTCAGAGTTTTAGAGTAAAAAGGCATACCACTATCTGATGACCAATATTGTGCCCCCCCCCCCCTTACAACATCCTGGTTCTTCCCCTGGTCCAAAGACCTCAGTATATCTGTGTAAAGAGGCATTTGTAGCTGAATTTTCTGAATTGTTCAGTTTTACATCAATCCACTATAAATACTGCTGTCTGAAACATCCAGTGATAGAATTGAATTTATAGAGGAACCAGAAACTTGATGTAGAATTACATTTTAAATCTTTACCAATCCCACACACTTTAGGCCAAAAAGAAAAAATTCCTAGTTTCTTGTTCACACCTGCATCCTTTTTTTGCGTCCGCCTTCTTTTTTTTGTTTTTGTTTTTGTTTTTTTTAAACCACCAACAATTTGCTGCAGACCCCTAAAATTAAAACTTGATGCCTTTTGTGGGTTCTAAGGGACCCTAGAAGAATACAAATATAACGGAAAGCTGTGCCTAATAGCATTTGTATGTGCGGCGGCCATTTCGGAAAAATATCAAATATCAAATAACATGTTACCCCCACCTCTACATTTTCAAAAATCCGGACAAGAAACTAAGAATCGATTTTACTTGGCCTTATCAGCAAAAGGCCCAAAGGTTGATTACAAAATAATATCATTGTATACAGTGGCAGATTTTTTTTTTTTTTTTTTTTGGGGGGGGAGGGGGGGGGGGGAATTTTGGCCAGTGCCACCCCCTCCCCTTTTGAAAGGAAAAGCGTACATTGTGCCTCCCTCTTTTTGAACTGATTTACCTTTTTTTTTTTGCTTGCCAGAAAATTTTCTGAGAGTTGTGCCCCCCTTTCATGAAATCCTGTACCCACCCCTGATTGTATGTACAGTACATGGAAGTATCTGTTGTAGAATTACATTTAAATCTCAATCAATCCTATACATTTTATCTTATCTGCAAGAGGCTCAAAGGTTAATTAAAAAATAATTTTATTGACATTGTATAAATTGTAAATAAGCGATTCCATTTTTTGAGTACATGCAGTAGACCCCTTACATTTACTTGGCGATAATTAGAAATCTCCTACATATACATGTACTGGATACCTTATGCTAGTCTAGGTCCATATGAGAAAGGGCTTAAATGACAACTTATGTTTGAAATGCAGGAAACAAGGTTTAAGAATTTTTGTGTAACAACATGAACATGTTGGCCTCTTCTATGATGAGAGATAGTACTTTTCATAATTCATGATGAAATCGCGTAATCCTGCTCTTCTGCTCATTTACCTTTACTTGGCGATAATTAGAAATCTCCTACATGTACTGGATACCTCTAGCTAGTCTAGGTCCATGTGAGAAAGGGCTTAACTGACAACTTATAATGTTTGAAATGCAGGAAACAAGGTTTAAGATTTTTTGTGTAACAACAGGCTTATTCTATTATGAGAGAAAGTACTGCTCTTCTGCTCATTTACCTTTACTTGGCGATAATTAGAAATCTACATGTACTGGATACCTCTAGCTAGTCTAGGTCCATGTGAGAAAGGGCTTAAATGACTACTGTTTGAAATGCAGGAAACAAGGTTTAAGAATTTTTGTGTAACAACAGGCTTATTCTATTATGAAAGAAAGTACTTTTCATAATTCATGATGAAATTTGCAAAATCCTACTCTCCTGCTCAAGTCTTTCTCTTCATTTTCCCATCTCTTTTCTTTTCAGAGCCAGAAATAGATACACGACTGTTTCTGACGAGCCTTTTGACTATGAAACATGACACACCTAAAGCTCTTCACTCACTACATTAATGAGGTCTAGGGTCCTAGGAAATGTACCCTTTTCAAAATGTAGGGATTCTGTTGGAGAATAATTACATTTGTAGATATTGAGATGTACACATTTATTATTCAGAGGACATTCTAGGCCTTTTTTTTTTTGTGTGTGTGTGTGTGTGTGTGTTGTGTATTTTTTTTTTAGCATTTGAATTGAGTGGTGTAGCCAGGATTTAGATTTTAGGAAAGGCAGTATGTCCTTCAGAGGTGATTAGAAGGAAAAAAAATAAGCAGAATAAGAAGAAAGGCCTTCACATCATTCTTGCCTAAATGATAATTACTGTAGATCTATAGGTTCCTGTGCCCAACTATTGCCTGAATCTGGATTTTATTATTTCAACTCATTTTATTATTTTGCTATTTCATCTCTGTGATTCTTTCTTTTCCCCTTCCTTTTCTTTCTTCCCCCCTTTTTCTTCGCTTTTTAATATCTTTTTGGAGGGGGACAATCCCCTCCATTTCTTACTGCCTACATTACTGTTGGAATTAATGGATGCTTCTTTGTTTTCTCTGCTATCATAGTACCAGCTGATTCAACCAATTGATTTTTGTCTTGTTATTAATCAATATTTGAAAACATCAAGATTTTACTGGGTAGGGCACACCTCCATCTAACTTGGCCAGGCTTGCAGGCTTTCAGTATGCTTGACCGATGTGTATATTTAACCTCCATCCACCCTTTTAGGGTGTAGAGCTTTTTTGTGTGTGCAGAAAGCATGCGCAATATACGTTGTTTGATAATTGGCTGTTGCATTTCAGACTTGCTGTTGAAACAGAAAGCATAAATTCATCTTCTTGATTTTAAATGATGTAAATGCACACTTTTCAGTGAGAAGAGAAATGAGAACTGGAGCTACAACATACATGTATATTCTATGCTCTGTGCATATTGAAAATCTATGTGTGTTTATACATTAATGATCAGTTGCTTTCAATGGAATATTCACATTGCCAGTTAGCGTTTTTTTTTAATTTAAATTTTTACATGTAGAATGCTTGAATGTATAATGTCTATAGGTATGTGTGATTTTCAAATGATTTGAACATCTACATGTACACCTTGTAATAGAGATACCCAACATAAATAGTTGTTGACGTCTCTCATCTACACACTACATGTACAGGTGTATGTAAAGTCTGCTAAAACATGGACCTATACATGTAGGTCCGTGATGCTTGAAATAAGTGTGTGGAATCTAATGAAAACCCCCTAAAATAGATCATCCCATGAGCGTTTTGTTTGATCAGTCCAGCGATTTCTTTCACCAACCCCGCTATCCGTTTCCCCCCTCTCTATTTGCTTACAGATATCAAGACTGCACGAGACCCCTTCTCATGCATCCAAAGGCCATTGCTCCAGTTGCACTTCACTCTGAGAGGGGAACAGCCACCAGTCCCAGCGGATTGATTGAGGTGTTTGTGTCTAGAGAGTGAAAGCGGGAAGGACAGGAAAAAAGTTAGGAGGATCCTACGTGGTGGAGTCGACAGAGATTCTCAAATACTAATGAGATTCACTGGGAGAAGTGAGAGATATATCATTACATCGCAAAGTGATCCTGTTCCTGGGTGAGTATCGCGTTAGCATACATGAATAAAATACTTGATGCACCTTGGCAAAACAAGGTGAGACTTTTGGAGAAATATTTAACCTTCGCTGCTTGTCTGGATGCTGGCCAAAAATCAACAAACAAACTCCTTATGGAAGTCTCATTCATATAATGCCTTGTTGCATGCGCATTTTGGGGGTCTGTGGCTGGAAATGTAAGTATTAATTATATTTACTGATAAAAAGAGATACTCTGTTATAAAGTGTGACAATGAATTATTAAGTTGCAGGACAATGCATCCTGATGAACACATGCACTTTACTTGACTGACCTCACCTCAAATGAATTAATGCATCATTGTTGGACATACATGTATAACCTTCAGAACTATTTAAATCACCTTGGTTTTAAATTTTGGTTTTGAGTCGTTTTACCACCTTAGTAGGGGCTATTTCTTTCTTTTATACAAATGTATACACGTGTACAGTCCCGTACAATCCCTTCAAGTCTATATTGCTTGTACGTACATGTATGCATGTAGTTCGCTTGAGAATTAAACAAACCAAAATTTAATCAAGTTTACAAAAGAACTAGTTTTATTTCAAAGCACCTTATCAACTCTATCAGAGCTTACAAATTGTATTTACATAATTCTCATCATACATTTAAACTGTAGATGGAGAATGTTTACTGAAGGAAGTAATTCCTTTGGTAATTTATGTTTTTACTGAAGTTTAATTTTGATTATCATTGTCGTAATCTTTAATGGATAAAAGACATAATTCATTAGGTGTCGGGGCAAATAAAGTTCACACATCTGTACAAAATTCATTTCCTTTCTCCCAGTTTATGTCAAATGCAAGTCCACAACTATGTTTTTCCTCTCATAGTTTCCACCTGCTCATGTTGTTTTTCACCTGGTCAATCCTTCCTGCATGAATCGCTAGTCTACAGCCTTTTATACTCTATTGCAGAATCCATCCATCTTGTAGAATTGATTTCCTATCAGAGCTAATCCTCTCTCCCTATCTTGCTCCTCCTCACTTTCTCCACGTCCTTCCCTCACCTCCCCCTCTTTCTCTCCCTCTCTCACTTTTTCTTCTTCTCTGCCTCTGCATCTCTCTCTCTCTCCCTGCCTCTCCCTCTCTCACTTTTTCTTCCTCTCTGCCTCTGCCTCTGCCTCTCCCTCTCTGCCTCTCCCTCTCTCACTTTTTCTTCCTCTCTGCCTCTGCCTCTCTCTCTCTGCCACTCCCTCTCTGCCTCTGCCTCTGCCTCTCCCTCTCTGCCTCTCCCTCTCTCACTTTTTCTTCCACTCTGCCTCTGCCTCTCTGCCTCTCCCTCTCTGCCTCTCCCTCTCTCACTTTTTCTTCCTCTCTGCCTCTGCCTCTGCCTCTCCCTCTCTGCCACTCCCTCTCTCAATTTTTCTTCCTCTCTGCATCTCTCTCTCTCTCTCTCTCTCTCTCTCTCTTTCTCCCTCCCTTTTTAGCTGTCCCATTCTCCTACATTTAGGTTTGAAGAGATTTGTACTTTTTTGTTTTTGTTTTTGTGCACTAATTTTAGTGATTTGGTTCATCTTGAAAACAATCCCAAAGAACTTGAGAGAATCAAAAAGTACTTACATGTAGCAGAATTAATATTTTCAAACACTGCAACCATTATGGTACAAATGTACATGTATGTGTGCACAAAGACTCCTATTTTCATTTATTTTTTATTTTTTATAGTTCAAATGACAATACATTTGTAAATTTGTATTCATGAGAGGAGATTTTACAACCTTTTTTTTTTCCACATTTGAGGTATTTACATGCAAGGTGCAATTATTTTGGCTTTGTGGTTGTGGTCTAAACGCAAGTATTATAGCTGCCTCCACTTCAAAATGAAAAGACCTAAAAAATGATAAATGATGTAAAGAAAACACTTAGAGAGAGGCAAACTGAAAAAAGAATGCCCAAATTACAGTGTACAGGTGTAACTTGATTAAATAAGAATAAATTACAAAAGTGTTTTTTTTTTTGGAGATAACAAAGAGTTGTTTACAGTTTTACCTTTTGGAAAATTAAAGCATTCTGTGTAATGTACTTTGTCATGAACACACTTACATGTACATACTTACTTACCGCTTGTTGTTTTTCTATCACATCTGTATTATGCATATTTTTTGTTCTACGAGAAGATACACTGAAATTGGAAAGTAAAGACAACTTAATATCCTTTAGTTAACAGGGAAGCCATGCAGTTAAAACAGAGAGCTTTGTAATTAGCATTTAGATTGTCCAGATTGAGAAACCATTTGTGTACAATTAGTGGGCAGTGGAAACTCTACAAAATTATGTATACATAGGGGTACTGGAAGCTGTTTATTCCCTTTTTTATTTTCTTTGCACCAGAGTGTAAAATAAAAACACAGCCTACATGTACGTTGTGTGTAACTACTGCCTTGCATTTGTGATATATTTGTACATTTTATCTTTTAAAGTTCAGTTAAAATGTTAATGGTTTGAATTAATCAATTAACTATGTACAGTGTATTAATAATTCACCATTATGAAGAAGTATTTTTCACATTGTACATTAATTTTTAGCTTTCAAAAGGAGTGGCTTTGTTTGAACAAATTGTTTGTTCAATCATGCATCTTATCATAGCACATACTGTACACTTGATACTGTATTCAGCCTAATATATTTGCACAGTAGATAATTTTGTATTAATATAATAATCAGATTTAGTTATTCCCTCTCTTGAGTGCATGCTGCTACATGTACATCCACTTCTTAGTATAATTTAATATTCTGGGGTTTTATTTTTGCATTCAATCTGATTTACAAAATTTACAACTATTTTTACACTGTATGCATTGTACTGTAAAACATGGCTTGCCTTTATGCACATTTCAATATGATAAATGCAGAATGTTTGATATACATGTACAATACAGTATTTCTTAGACATAATAATTTTAAAAGAATCCTCTGTCACGGACAGTGGTAAATATGTTTGAAAGAATCGGAATGAAAAGTCTAAGATACATGTAGCAAAATTCACTATATTGTTATATTGTTTTGTATATTCATGTATGTTATTATAATGTTCCTTTTGTCATTTATGTATGCTAAATTATAATCTGATTACATTGGACAAATTAACCATTGATGTTGTTAATGTTTCATTCTCTAGTGAATTTCCATACAAGAAGTGATAAAGGGTAACACTGATTGCATCTGCAGTTGTATAGGAGGAGGCTGATATGACACTCTGTTTTCTCCTTTCCCTCCCTTCAATCGAATTGCTCCAGATTTTGACAGAGCGATCAATGGATGCCCTTGTCACCCCATCTTGTTTCCTAGGGGCTACTCTCGCTGTTACACTTGCGTCCATGCGTGACTGTGCACTAGTCTTCCCAAGAGACACTCGCATCCCTTTCGCAATCAATGCTTAGTTTGCAGGCACTTACCCTTGCCTGGCATAATGTTTAACGCAGGGTCTGAACTGTAAGACTGTAGACTACATCTGGTACATGTAGGCCCTGTACTTAAAGTGTACCAACCACCTGAAAAAGAATTTGTACATGTATACAGCTAGGAAGTATAAAATTAACCTCAAAGAACTTTATCTGAAATTCTATAGGTCAACAGTTTAGGAGTATGAAGGAAATAAAGGATAACATGAAGGTGCTTGCGCGGAACCGAACCTCCGAGTTGGGTTCCTCACAAGCCCTTATCTTGGCGAACGCGTACGGGTGCGTTGAGTAGTCTACTCACGAGTCGCTTTTATGCTTATAGAGAGTATAATTAAACTTGTAATACCTCTTTATAGAAGTGATATTCGAAGCCCATATTTGGAATATAGTAGAATGACATGGAACTCCTAACATACAGAGTAAAATATTTTTGGTGATTGGTACCCTTTAAGCTGCTCCTTAGATACTTACAAAGTTTGGCTAGGCACAAGGCTTTGTCTTATTTTGTTATAAGGCAATCCAACCTTGGTAATAAGATGATTTCTGTGAAAGCAGAAAAATAAAAACAGGATGGTGAAAGTTTGAAAGAAATCGGACAAGGAATAAGAAAGTTATGGATGTTTGAAAAATGAGATTACTACATCTATGCAAATCTCAAATTGGCAATTTGATGAGTCGATTGTGACATACTTGCGGACAGCTCTCCTGTTTGTCGTACACATAAATATCATTAATTTGTGGTTTTCTTTGAGGTGCTTTTACCCTCGCGGCAGTAATATAAATATATTGGAGATAGCATATTGTTATGTAGGTCCTCATAAAAGAAAAAGATCCTACCGAGTAATACATTTTGAATAAGAAATGACATTTTAGTTATTTTATAGAAAATTTTGTTAGAAAATGGTAACAACATTTACATTGTAATATTATTTTTTATAATTTTGTGGTTTTTTTTGACATTGTGATCCCATAGACAACCACTTTAAATACATGCATGTAATAAAATTAAAATAGTTTTAATTAGTATATTAAAGATTTTTAGGATTACAAAACTTTCATTCTTTTATCACAATATAGGCATCCACTTTCTAAAGACAGAATAACTAAATTTCAAATCTTAATTTCTCAGTGTGTAGACGACTCAAATGTAGACTACAGAATTCATAATGCAGATCTTGGAAATCCTCTCCAACAAACAACCTTCTTTTTTATGAAAACTAGTAATAATGTAAAAAGAAAAAAAAATTGTGTTGATGGGAGCTCATTTTGAAATTGATATTTCTGGAGGCAATTTGTGTCTTTCTTCTTTTTTTTTTTGTTGCTAGTTCTTTCTTTGTTTTCCGCAGCTCTTTGAGCTTTCCAAAGCTTGCTGCTTCTGTGAATAATTTTGCTGAGTGCCAAAAGACCTTTTTCTTCATCTTTACAGAGTAATATGTTTAAAAAAAATTGAATTCATTAGATAGTGGATATTATATACCTCATACATAGATTTTTATTCACTGATTGGTCAAAACTATATCACATGACACGGCGCATCTCTATCTATCATTGCGTCAGAGGGTTTTGGCGTTCTATCAATTGACCTAAGGTCAAATGATAGAACGCCAAAACCCTGTGATAGAACACGTAACCCCTCCGCGACTTTTGCACACACGTGCTTACACAAAATTTGGTTCAGGTTTTAAGAGCGCTTTCGCGAGTTGCTAGGCTACGTGACTGGTTCAATATACGCGCGGCGCGTAAGAATTCAACATGGCGAGTAACTTAGCAAATGAATCAATGAAAAGGATGAGGTACAAATATGGACTGCTCTGTAATCGGATGGTGGTGGAAATTATCACTCCCACGGTGGTAAGGGCCGGTATGAACACCACCTTGGGAGTGATAATTTCCACCATCATCCTCATGAGCAGTCAATATTTGTGTACTATGTCAATTCATCGGGCAGCACCTGCACAGGGGGGGAATGAAGTAAAATAGTAATTACTATGACCTCCAGGTCTTTTCCAGTATAAAATGATTGGGAATTGCAGGTGTACCATAATCCGGGTACATGTGTTGTTAGCGTTGAATAGGATCTATATGGAAAATTCCGGTTGTACGACATGTGGTTCGGTAACAATTTCTATGCGCTTAATATCCTACACTTATTAAATTTCTAGCCTTAACTCAAGACCAAACAACTACATGTATGCCTAATCCCAGTCCTAAACGTAACCTAAAATCTACTTACAACCCTAATCCTACTCCTATATATCTTTGTCAAAATTAAGCCTGGAGCAATTATCAGCGGAGCAATTATCGGCGGAGCAATCGTCAGCGGAATAGTTGGAGCAATGTCTTTCCTACACTCTTGACTTCTACATGTATTTAGCATCTGATACAGTTCGGCATTCTCCAGAAAGGTCTCAAAGTTTATGGCTGCTGTATGAGGCTTTTAACATACCAAGTGTATATCACAGTCAAAGAAAATCAAATAAATAAAAAATGCAAGAAATCTGACTCGAAGTTACCAAAACTATACATGGGTGTCGAAGCTGCAGTTGTGTTCACATACTTCATTCTAATAATTCTTTTTCACTCTCTTTCTATCTTTCTTTCTTTTACAGATTGTTATGAGGTCATCGCATCACCTACCACTGTGAAAGGAAATGACTAATTGATAAACCACCTAGAATTGCGACTTCAAAACTGAAAGCCTGCCAATTGTGTTAATGCATTTCAAACTGATAAAACCTTGTCCATTTGCTAGTTGAGAGTTTGCAATGGAAGAAGGCAGTGGACTGCGAGATGTTTGATACTCATTCTGTACCTTGGGATGTATTGTAATCTGGTTGTATAAAGAAAAGACACAGTTGTGCATCAATTCAAATCAGATCCATACGTAGGTGGAGGTGTTCACCTGTACATGTGGAAATACCCTGGACGTACTTGGGATTAAACCACAGATAGAATTACCAGCAAAGGATCGCTGGAATTGTGCTTTACCCAAGGGAGAACACACGTTTGAATAAAAAAAAGATTGGGATTCGTCCTTCAAGCAGATCCTCCAGGTTGCGTGCAAGTCTGCATTGTCAAAATAACCCAAATCTGTGAATTATAAGAGGTGTGGAGTTCAGCAACCGACACGGACAAACTTTGGATTCATGATGGCAGCAGAGAGCGTTGAAGTGGATCACTTTGAAGAGGGCACATCAAAGGTGAGTGCAGATGCAGTATGTATTTGCTTAGAACCATTGTAAAAAAAAGTTTTTACGGATATCTCTTTTTTTTTTTGTATATGAAAAAGTACTTAATGTTGTTAAGTTATAGACAGGGGCTTGTAAGGAATTAGTTCCTGCCAGGTAAGTGTTGAAGATTCTTGTAAAACTTACATGACTGATATACCAATGGCGTACAAGGCTACAGGTTTAAAGGGAAAGTCCACCCTGATATCAAGTTCCTTATTAAAAGAAGCAGAAAAAAAAACCCCCCCAGATCAGTGTAGGTTTGAGCGAAATCCGATAAGAAATAATAAAGTTATGAATTTTTGAAGTTATATTCAATTAAATACAAATTGGCAACTCCATGACATATTTTGTGAGCTCCTCTCCCATTTGCCCTGTACCCCGAAAATCATCAATTTCCATTTTCTCTAAAGAAAATATTCACTCATACATGCACCTTGGATATAATCATTGCTCATGAGTTTTTACTTGAAACTTCTATGAAACATATCTATTCCTTTGTCAGCTTTCTTATTTCTTATCGAATTATGCTCAATCTCGCACTAATCTGTTTCTCTCAGTTTTCTTCTTTTATTCAAATCAATTTAATACCACCGTGGACTTTCCATTTAAAAAGGTCCATGAGACGAAGTGCCCACGAGACTGACGAAACAGAGAAATGCATATTGAAACATAGAGAGGTAGGAGTTTGCAATGGTCCATGAGATTGACAGACCATGAGACCAACAGCTTAATATTAGACCGATGAAATGAATGACAGAAAAATGTTGGTCTTGTTGGCCGTCAGCCTTGTAAACGGTACCTATTAAAGGGAAAGTTCACCCTGAAGATTACTTGAGTTTAAAAAATGCAGAAAAAATAAAGAAAAATATTGGCGAAGGTTTGATGAAAATCGGTCAAATAATAAAAGAGTTATGAGTATTTAAATTTTTGGATTCGTGACGTCACATGCGAGCAGCTGCCCATTGGTCATGTAATAAATATTCCATATATTGGCATTTTTTTTACGTTCCACGATAAATTAATATTGTTTCTTTTCAGAATCTAGTATTGAATAACATTTCTGACAATATATCAAATGCACAGACGAAAATATTCTAAATTTTCTGAGAAAACTGTATTTTATGGAATATTTATCACATTACATAATGGAGGAGCTGCTCGCATGTGACGTCACAAAATCAAAACTTCAAAAGTCCATAACTCCGTTATTCTTTAACGGATTTTGTCCAAACTTTCGCCAATATTTTTCTTTATTTTTTCTGCATTTTTTAAACTCAAATAGTCTTCGGGGTGAACTTCCCCTTTAAAAAGTGTCTAGAATTTTGGCAAGTAGGAATTGATGTGCAAACATTAATACCGGGAACACCCTTCTTTGTTAAAAAAAACATTAATACCGGGAACACCCTTCTTTGTTAAAAAAGAAAAAAAAAGATACTGCACCAATTTCACATTTTTCCTAAAGATATTCCAAACATTTCCTACACATAATGGATTTGTGCAATGTAAAGCAAGGTTGAGCATTTTTAGTTATTTCCCAAGCCAATATTCTTTTGAAGGTGTTTTCCCTTTTATCTTTCGTAACACATTGCTGATGACATTTACTTGCAAATTAGTCCAACCAGGGCAAAATTAATGGCTGTATTTTGTAACGTAAGCCGATACAGGATCATTATAACATCAACGCATACTCTGAATGGGGGCCAGGGCAAGTACATGTATGTTACCGCATTGCTCTGCCGGCATGTAAAAGTTGAAATTAAATGCATCTCTAGAAATCAATGAAGTTCTAAACTTATGATTCTTATCAGTTAGCAGTTACTGCTGAATTAAATTGCTGCTTTCATGCAAGAAACCCCTAGCCTTCTTCTGTGATATTTCCATTTATAATCATTTCAAATTTATGGATGCTATATCCGAAAGTGCCTGGAGATGAGGTTTTGTTTTTTCTGTTGTGGTTCTTCTACAAGTATTCACTGTGTTGTCTGCTTGAAGCCAGAACACTCACACATACCTGTATATGCAAGGTTATTAGAAATAACCTTGCGCTCCATACCTTCATACCGCAGAGAATTGTCTCCCATAGAGAGCGTGTAATCTTCAGCACATACATGTGTGTTTTGAAGGAGCAAGATCACCAGACAAAAATAGCCTGAAATTTTCACTTGATCTGAAAGGTGATAAAGATCCTATTGAAGAATTTAGAATGAAATCAGCTTTTCAATCATTTGAAAATATAGGAGGAAGTATTTTCTCAAAACTCTGCCTTTTATATTGGTGTTTTCACCTCTTCAACTTAGAGATCGCAACCACCGCCAAAATTGACACAGCCCCACATAGTGATGGTTTCGTGAGTGGAACCAAAAGGGCGTTTATTCATATACTGTTAATAAATTTAAAGCTCTTTTAGCATATGATTTTTTCCTTGGCTGTGTGCCCTGATCAGACGCTTCATCTCTCTCTACAGAAAACTGTCAAATTCAAGCTTTGTGAGAGATGAACTTGCATACCGTGGGTTCTTGTTAAGTTTTAGAGTACTTTGACAGAATCTTTGAATATACATGTGATGGTGATTGCATCTGAGGTATTTGGTGGTAATCCCTCAATGCATATAATTACTACTGGATAACTAACAAAGAATTGACTTTTGAGAGGCAGCAAAATAACTAGAAAAACAAAAATTCTGGATTTATATGTATATCCCAATGTCTCTAAGCGCTTTAAAGGGAAGCTTGAGTTCCGGGAAAGGTAAAAAATAAGCTTTCTCATTATGTTAGTTTGGAAGATTATCATAGTAGATATGTCTCCTTAAAAGTATTACTCTTCAAATGCCCTCACATTCAAAATCTGACAAGAAACAGCTGAAATGTTCGGGCCGAAGATTTGCGTGTAGTCCCATATACATATTTATGTGTGCAGTGCATGTGAATCTCGGCAGGATTGAGTCAATTTCTTATCATTTTGGTGATTCCGAAACCTTACAGCATACACCAATTATTATGTGCTACATGTATATAATCAACCTTTCCCAATTGCTTTGAGACAGTTTCTTTCACAATTCAATATCATGAGACCAGAACTCAACTTTATCTTTAACAGTATATTCTTACTCCCTAGTCATTGAAAAATGTATTGCCTCGTTCATTGGATTCTGGCTATCCTGCTTACATTCTTTGCACATTCTTTACTCTCTGGGGAGTATTCCGGCAAGTTGGCATTTTACAACGCAGAGAGAGTAGGATTAGCCAATGACTAATTACTCAGTGCAATATTTGGGAGCAAAGAAAACTCACTCAGACTTGGAGATAGGCTGGCTATTTACTTGGACACTTCTCCTTTATGATGCATTTATTGCACTAAAAATGAAATGTATAAGATTGTTTTATAACAGCTATAAATCTATTTGTATCAATGTCAACAGTCAAGCTAATAAAAAATGCCTTCATGCTGTTTGATGAATCAGTTATTAGGCAGACATGGTCTGAAAATTGACCTTTTTGAGCATACATTGTAATTAGGTTAAATTGTACCTTTGTAAAGAGTGCAGTAAATAGTGGAATGATCTTCATCTGTATACTGTACCTCGTAAATCTATACTTTATAAAGTGAAGAGAGAGAGAGAGAGTGTGTGTGAGAGAGAGAGAGGGGGGGGGGGAGGATGGGTGAGAGAGATGGAGAGAGAAAGAAAGTGAGAGAGAGAGAGAGAGAGGGGAGGATAGGTGAGAGAGGGAGAGAACGAGAGAGAGTGAGAGAGAGAGAGGGTGAGAGAGAGAGAGGGGAGGATAGGTGAGAGAGGGAGAGAAAGAGAGAGAGAGGGAGAGAGGGAGAGAGAGGGGAAAGGATGAGTGAGAGAGAGGGGGAGGGAGGATGGGTGAGAGAGAGAGAGAGAGAGAGGGAGAGAGAGAGAGAGAGAAAGAGTGTCAATAGAATACATATGCATGTCTCAAAGAAAATATACATTTTCTTACTCTGGGATTTTTTTTTTCTCTCTCACATATTTAATTACCTATATCCTTCTCAGGTATAAACAAGAGCACGTATTTCATATTTCTTTTCCACTTCAAATCTTGCAAACATCACGTACAGTAGCGCAACTTTTTAACTTGTCAAATAAAGTTCAGATGAAGGTTTATGACTGAGTTTATAGGGTAATAGTGTCTTTTTAAAGAAAATATATAGACGTACATGTATGACTCCAAGCTTGTATAGTTTGGTGAGATTTTTACAGGTGTTCTCTGGCATTTGACAAGGATGGTCGCAATCCATTCATGGGTAGATTTCTTAATTTTGTAAATGGCATAAAAATGGATATGAGTTGCATTAATTGGAAAAAATTGAAGACTTATCCAGAAATGGAAGACAAACCGCCAGGTATGTAGTGAAAATTTATATTGGAATGCTGTGACTGTATGAGGCTAAAGTATGGATTTTGAGATGTCTACATGTATATTGCATATATTCTATTCCAAGTGTGGCATACGATTTCAGGTCTATCGTTTTGGATGGATTGAAAACATATAAAGTAAATGGCGATTGTAATGATGTTTAAATCATTTTTAAAGCTGAAATGCTGAAAGTGATATTTTTCTTCATATTTAAAAAAATCTTATTGCATGCACTCAATCTATAATTTATAAGGATTTTATTGGAGTATGATTTAGGTAATACACAGATTTTTGTATCCCTGCAATGTACATGTACATGTACATGTAAATCTATTGTTTTGCAAAACAGATATATTCAATCAAATTAATTAAATACATGTAAGAGTCCAACATGTACATTGTTTAAAGGTAATAAACAGTAGTGGTAGCAAAATGAAAGTTGGCATGAAACTGCTCAAAAACAGTCTCATATTGTTCGGCTTGCATAAAAAGATACATGAGTGAGATAATCCGGTATTCTATTCATGATTTCCGGTGATTTTCAGTAAAATAATTCAAATGATCGAATATCAACGGTTACCTTATACCCTCGCTAAGGACCACCTACCCCGACGCTCCCGGCTCAAAGGCGCACAGCGGTTCGCACACACTGTTTACACGTGTGTGAACTGTCAACGCGGTACCGCGCTTGTAATTCGATGTTTATTTTTTGGGGATATTTTAGCCATTTCTAAACCATTTTTCTTCAAACAAACGTCACCTACGTTCGAAATTAATCATTTCACAACAGTATATGTAGTAATTTCCATTCCAGCTGACAAAGTAGTTAAATATCCAAAGCGCCACCTTTCCCACTACTGTACGATACCTTTAAAGAAAATAATATGCAATTTTAAAGATTGCTTGCGCTGTGCTTTATTCGGTTGGAAATAGAGATAATGTTACATGGTTCATTGTTTGTACATAATTATCGTTCCTGCTCTTTGTCTTTAACCCCTTCCATGCCACCAGATTTTTGAGCAATTGTCAAAAATGAACTTTCAAGATGAACAGAGCACACTGTTCGAAACGCGTCGAGACAGATATACTCCTTTACCGAAAGAATACCATAGTCTGTTCGGAAACTCTCTTTCAGAACTACTCTACAGAGGAATACAAGCAGTTCTTTTCAGAACTACTCTCTCCAAACTTCTGTGACCTACTCAGAACTTTCCTGATCTCGATCACTCTTTCTTCCTTTTTCTTCTTTCCTCTTCTTTCCTCTTTCCATTTCACTTCATTTTTGGTGTACAAACACCGAAAACAGAAAATCAAAAATAGTCTTGTGTAAGTGTTTAATTTAATTTCATTCCATTTCCATCTCTTTCCTTTCCTTTCACTTCTCCTAAATTCCTCTAAACGCCCCATAAGTGGGTTATTTTTTCATGAAAGAATATATGAACAGCCTTTTCACAGAGACTCCCACATGATGTTACCGAAAACCTTCAATTGTGAATACTCACTCACCATGGAAACCTACAGAGAACATCTGAACTTTCAAGAGTTGAATATTAACTTTCAATGAGTTTTTTCATGAGCAAACTGGGCAAAGATATATTGCATAGGAATAAACGTTATATTGAAGGCACAGGTTACTGTATGAGGAAGAATTTTCAAGCCATTCTGAGCCTAAACGAAATGTTCATTGTTCAACATTCACATTTTGGGGCGGGATGGTAGGGGTTAAAGCAAATAGTGAGTTCTGGTAGTTCTGCAGGAGAAAAGTTGCCTTCAAATACATTTAAGCTTGAATAGTTTATCATGTATAGTTGGGATGTTTAGACCTACAGTGTACACAATAAAAAATTAGCTAATCTTAATGAAAATCACTGCAAAGCACATCACATTTTAAAGGGCTCATACTAAGCAAATGCATGTTGATTTTTGTTGATTTATGATACCCTGATAATCATTTATGTGGCCCAAAAAATATCTGAATATATGTCATATATTTTATAATTTTTCAGTATTTTTTTCTTCTTCAGATTACTGGGATCTGCCACCAAAAAAGCTGCAAAACCAACATTCCCCTTGTGACATCACTTGTCAATCACCACCCAGAAAATATTAGCATTTCAATTGATATTGGTATGATGGATAGTCACTGTCAAGTGTTTTCTCACAATAGCATTCTACAAATACACCTTCACTTACCTTTCTTTTGCAGGTGTATTGCATCATGCCATTGTGAGAAAACACTTGACAGTGACTATCCAGGAAATATTAACATTTCAATAGATATTGCTATGTTGGATAGTCACTGTCAAGTGTTTTCTCACAATTATTATTTAAAATTATCATAAAATATATGACATATATTTAGATATTTTTTTGCCACATAAATGATGATCAGGGGTGGTACATGTATTCTGAGATTTATTTTATCTTGATTTTAGTGAAATAATTTTAATTGTCATAACAAAACGTACGCTTATTGCGCATCATTGGTTAATGACTGCGCAAAAGAGGCTGCGTACGTGGAATTCATCTGCGCAAACACCAATGAAATGTTGCTGTTTGAAATTTGTTATGACAATTAAAATCTTTTCACTAAAATCAAGATAAAATAAATCTCAGATTACCACCCCAGGGTATCATAAATCAACAAAAGTCAATATGCATTTGCTTGACATGGGCCCATTTGAAAACTTGCTGAGTAATAAGTAAAACAAACAAGGCATTCCATGAAATGTCTGCATCTAGGCCATACTTTGTCTCCCTGCAAAGTTGTCCCAAGTGTACATATCCTTGTTAGCAATTTTTTTTTGAGTATTTTGTTTTTGACAGCAAGTTTTTGATACTTTGTTTTCATTTTGGCTGGCCTACAGCATCTCAAAATTTGGCTGGCCCTACAATCAATCAGAATTTGGCTAGCACACAATCATGATTATGTAATAACTACATGTATTCATAAAAGGTTTTTGAGACACCGTTTTCTCGAAATGATGCTTTGCTGCCAGTAACCAAAACTTGGCTTTTGAGTTCATTCCAGCCTCGTCACGATGCATTAAATCCATCGTGATCTGCTTCGAATTGAAATGTATGTCATTAGGCAGATCACGTTTCCTGATTACCTGACTAGTTCTGTGCCTCAGGTAGATCTGGAGATGGAACTTGAAATCAGGATAAGTGCAAATCTGTGCAGAAATGAGAAGATGGGGTCTGCCTGCAAGGATGGGAGGGAGAGAGAGAGAGAGAAAGAAAGAAAGAGAGAGAGAGAGAGAGAGAAAGAGGGGAAGGGAAAAGAGATAAGAAGGTAGAAAGGGCAAGAGAAAGAGACGAGAGAGACTTATAGAGAGAGAGAAAGAGAAAGAGGGGAAGGGAAGAGAGATAACAAAGTAGAGAGAAAGGGCAAGAGAGAGAGTGAGAGACGACAGAGACAGAGAGAGCGAGAGACGAGAGAGGCAGAGAGAGAGAAAGAAAGAGAGAGAAAGTGAGAGAGAGAGAAAGAAAGAAAGAAAGAAAGAAAGAATGTGAGAGAGAATATTATATGGGATGAAGTTAGGAGAGAGGAGAGGGGAGTGTGATCAGTTCGCGTCACGGACGGACAGACAAACGGACATTTCAAAATTTTCCAAGTTGGGAGGCCTGTAAAAATAAGTGATTAGATGTGATGGATTACTTTAGGATTTATTTTGGAGGGTATCACTAGGTGTACTGAAAAATGATAAAATTTGGTTCTCATGGTTACAGAGACGGAAAGAGAGACAAACAGAGTAAGAAACTAAAATGTGTACAGCGCAGAAAGAGAGAAGAAGAGAGAAAAAGAGGGAGAAAGGGAAACAGAGTGACAGAAAAAAAAATAAAGAGAGATAAATAAAGAGAGTGGGGGAAACATTGCACAGAGAGAGAGAAATACATGTAGGTGAGAGAGGATTAGGATTGATATCGAAAAAAAATCAAATGTTAGAAATATAATGGTGTTGTCCAAGGTTTTTTGTTTTGTTTTGTTTTGTTTTTTGTTTTAAATCACTGCTGTGTTTTGTAGATTGTGTATTTTCATTTTTTTTTATATCTTTCATTCAATATTTGAAATGTGATTTTGAAGTTCTGTCAGACTGTATTGGTCAGCTTTGATACAAGTACTAGGTATTAAAAAAAAATAGACACTTTTGATTGTTTAATAACTCAAAAATTATATATCAGTATCAGACTGAGGTTTTTATATTGTAAAGTTGAAGGATGTAAAATTTATTTGGAGGAAATTTCATGACATTTCTCTGAATACTTTTCTTACGCAATATTGCTCTGAATATTTGATTAGATTTTTCAATTTTTGAAAAATCAAGGCCACAAAATCTTTGTGTTGCAGCTGTCATTTCTCCCAACCTTTTGCTGTCCAGTGTCATTAATGATCCATGACTCTTGGCTAAAAAGGTGTTCTGGAATTTCAACTGCAACACACACTGGCAATTGTTGTGTTCTGAATTAATTACTCATACACACATATTTTGTAGCCTTGCTTAAATTTCAAAAAGTGAAAAATCTAATTAAATATTCAGAGCAATATTTAAAGAAAAGTATTTAGAGAAATGTAATGAAACTGTCTTTCTCCACAAATTTTGTACATCCTTCAACTTTACAATGTCAAAACCTCAGACTGATAGAGGTATATTTTTTGAGTTATTAATGATCAAAAGTGTCCAAAGTTGTTGTTTTTTTTTTTACACCTAGTACATTGTGTACGTAGTTGGTTTGGAGCCAGAAGGGCGTTAACTCTGTTCAAATAATGGGACATATCTGTCTCCAAACAGACAATGTATTCAAGAATTCAAATTATCATTTTATTGTTTTGATGTTTTCTTTTACAATGTATGCATGAAGCTTCATTATAAAGCAACCACTGTCTCTACATGTACACTGATGATATCCTACAGATATTGTTGTAATTTACCCTAAAGTTTTACAGATTGTTGCTCTACATGTGTATGTAACTCTGTACTGAACTGTTGCAATATTCCAAGTATGCTATTCAAAATAAGATGGGAACTTTCAGAGTTGCTGAGCATGATGAGTTAGTCACAGATGGACATTTGACAAATTTTGAAAGTTTGTAGGCCTGTAGTGCAGAAAATAAGTATTTAATTGAAGAGAACTATTTCATGTTTCATTGTATTAAAGGGGGTATCACTGAAGGAGTTGAATGTAAATGATAGCACTGAAGGAGTTGAATGTAAAGGGTAGCACTGAAGGAGTTGAATGTAGAGGATAGCACTGAAGGAGTTGAATGTAAAGGATAGCACTGAAGGAGTTGAATGTAAAGGGTAGCACTGAAGGAGTTGAATGTAAAGGGTAGCACTGAAGGAGTTGAATGTAAAGGATAGCACTGAAGGAGTTGAATGTAAAGGGTAGCACTGAAGGAGTTGAATGTAAAGGATAACACTGAAGGAGTTGAATGTAAAGGATAGCACTGAAGGAGTTGAATGTAAAGGATAGCACTGAAGGAGTTGAATGTAAAGGATAGCACTGAAGGAGTTGAATGTAAAGGGTAGCACTGAAGGAGTTGAATGTAAAGGATAGCACTGAAGGAGTTGAATGTAAAGGATAGCACTGAAGGAGTTGAATGTAAAGGATAGCACTGAAGGAGTTGAATGTAAAGGGTAGCACTGAAGGAGTTGAATGTAAAGGGTAGCACTGAAGGAGTTGAATGTAAAGGATAGCACTGAAGGAGTTGAATGTAAAGGATAGCACTGAAGGAGTTGAATGTAAAGGGTAGCACTGAAGGAGTTGAATGTAAAGGGTAGCACTGAAGGAGTTGAATGTAAAGGATAGCACTGAAGGAGTTGAATGTAAAGGATAGCACTGAAGGAGTTGAATGTAAAGGGTATCACCGAAGGAGTTGAAATTTGATAAAATTTGGTTGCCATAGTTTGCATACTAAAATTACAATCCATGAAATATTCATTGTCACGGATGGACAAAATGCCAACTCTTAATCATGCTCTGCTATGATTGAAAGGCAGAGATTAGTGGCACTTTGGGATGAATTTAATATTCCTCATGAATAATACAATCACGTGGAAGATTATTCTTCAATTCCTCTTAATTTCTTTTATATATTCCTTCCCAAAATGAATTTGAAAAGTCCCTTGTTGATGGATGAAAATTGATAGGATTAGAGACAAGTGAAAGACCTTATTTCTCTTATGCACTGGAGCTCTTTCAGTAGCCTGTAAATACATGTACATTATGAGTATGCTGAGTATTTCCTCAGCAATTTATGTATATATATAGATACATGTATATTTTATATATTTACATGTATATTTTATATATTTACATGTATATTTTATATATTTACATGTATTTTTTATATATTTACATGTATTTTTTTTTAAAAGCAGAGCTCTTTGTACATGTAGTTTCAAGAACTCTTTTTGAGCTTTCTAGAGCTAAATGGCTTCCTACTAATTTGCAAGGGACGGCTTTAGGATTTTGTAAAAAGGGGGGGGGGGTCCATTCCCTTTAAAATCTAGGACAAGAAAATCAATTTAAAAAAATAAAACACGGGGGAAAAGGGGATCCAATTTACAAAAAGCTATGACAAGCAAAAAAACAAACATAAAAAACATGAGCCTGGCAGGAGAAATACTACTGTAAATGAAAGAAAATGATAGAGATTGTTATATGCATTAAATTGGATTGTATTGAAAGCATTTAGTTAGAAGTAAAGGGGCACTAGATTTACAGAGGCATGTTGAATAATTTGGGACAGAGCAAGTAAACAGAGAAGGGGAGAGAATGGTGCCTTGGGGAAGGGGAGGGGGTGAGATGATATTAAACAAGAAAATCAAAATTATTTTTGGTCTTACATGATGATAGATATCTTGATGTAGAAAACTCTTTAGAAAGTTCCAACATGTGACCTATGGTTTTATAATTTAATTTGTGATTCCTGGATGTATTTTTCAAGTATGCATTGTATTACAGAATTTTTTTTTTTAATTCGAAAGACTATTCATAAATACCTACCCATACAAATAAGCACCCCAAATAAAATCAGTTTTAATTTCTCAGTTCTACCAAAAGTGGTATAGTGCCCTCTTGTGTTATATATATTATTATCGAATGAGATAAAAGCTGTTAGAGGAAGGTTAATTACCAGTGTTGAAGTTGTCTTACAGGGATAATTTACATGTATGAGTAAATATGATAGAATTTTCTTTTTAATTCATGAGAGCACAATTAGGGGTTTAAAGTCATCCTGGAGGATATATTTTTCAAATTGTACATTTACTGTTTATTGTAAATTTTCACCTGTCATCTAGTATATTT
Organism: Heliocidaris tuberculata; assembly: GCA_025618425.1. NCBI lineage: Eukaryota > Metazoa > Echinodermata > Echinoidea > Camarodonta > Echinometridae > Heliocidaris > Heliocidaris tuberculata. The sequence continues at coordinate 7,061,628 of CM046849.1, forward strand.
AATAGCATGTTTACAGATGTTGTTAACATGTTTACAGATGTTGTTAATCGTTATAAACTATTTTCGCCAAATACCCCAAATCTAAGGGCAATGCATCTGCCTTTTTTATTATCATTTTCTTATGAGCACCTCTTCATTGGATTTCTTATGCTAGGTAAAGTCATGCTTTAAAAAATTGTTGTGAGGATTGAATTGATTGCATTTGCAACAGGGGTTGTGGACATGTATATCTCAGGATTTTCTAAAACTTCCCTCCATGTTTTAGATATTAAAACTTATGTAAACAAGATTCTGTAGACCATTTTTGTAATGTGCTGCATTCAAATAAACCATTCACAGTTATATTCAAATTGTTTGCATCCCTCTTCCACAATTGAAACGAATGATAAAGTGAAAACGTGCCGGATGCTTGCTTTACACTGTAGCAATAAAGCATCCTACATGTACATTCAGATGCTTCAAATGCAGTTATATGTACAACAGGTGAATTGCAATTGTGAATTGACCTACATGTAATTCATAGAACCTTCTTTGCTAAGTTTTGGCAAAACATCTCATCCAGCTTCTTCAAATATTTTTTTTGTCAAGCAACATGGTCATTGTTAGTTGTTGCTAGATTGGACACACCTCAGACAATCTATTCATGTTTTCTTGAGCAGCATTTGTCAAGTAAGCATGCATAAAAATGAAACAGTGGTAAACAAGGCTTGTGCACACAAAAGGTTTTTTCACAACCAACATGCCACTGTTAGTTGTTGCTTGAACGGACATACCTCATACAATCTATTCATGTTTTCTTGAGCAGCTTTTGTCCAGTAAGCATGCATAAGAAACGAACATTGGTAAACAAGGCTTGTGCTCACAAAAGATTTTTTCTCAACCAACATGCCACTGTTAGTTGATGCTGGAATGGACACAACTCGAAAATTTTTTATTGTCTTCTTGAATGACCTTTTCCAGTAAAGCATGCATGATAATTGAAACATTGGTAAACAAGGCTTGTGGACACAATAGACCTTTTTTAGTCCACAACATACCACAGTTGTTGCTAGAATGGACATACAGTACCTCAGACAAGCTCTTGATGTTTTGTGGAGCATCTTTTGTCCAGTAAGCATGCATAAAAATGAGATGCTAGTAAACAAGGCTTTCAGATAAGTCTCAAAGAAGTGCTTAGGAGGGGCTTATCATTGTAAAGCTGTTTTCAAAAAATCAACCGATGGTGTGTTTTCCTGTTATACTTGCATGTCTGGCATTTCCATCCAGAGTGATAAACTACATGTATATTTGTGACAATTTATTATTCTGCACAGTCCTCCTACTCAATATTTCTGATTTAATTGTCGATATCTGCATAGTATACATGTATATGTAGGTATATTGCAGGAGCTAATTAGTTTTCTCTGCAAGACTTTGACTGAATACTCATATTACATTTAGCAGCCGATTCTCTGCAGTGCAAGGAAAGGAACTTTTTTTTGCCAACTTGAATTGCTCCCAGCTACATGTAAATTCACTGTGTGCCGCCTCAGTGTACAGGAATAGCATTAGCAATTTGGCATTTTGTAAGGATCAGACTGTGTAGATCAGCAACATACATGTAGTTGATGAACTACTGCAAAATACTTTGAAGCAGCCAAAGAAGAAGTAGTTTGCTGAACTTGAAGAGTGGAATCCTATGAGTGTGTCTTATATCAGATTGGCGCAGTCAGTCCTTCTTCACTTTAATACAATCAACTGAGAATGTCCTGCCTACCTTCGATGTCACCACTTAAAAAGGTGGGTTTCAGTGTAGACATTTCATTTTTGTCTGACTTTGAGCTCTTTTGGGATTTACAATTTTGTTTATGGTTTTTACAGTACATCGCAGGTATGATCAATATTTTTTGGTCTGAATTTGAGCTCCTTTGGGATTTTTAGTAAATTAATTTGCCCTTAATAATAAAAGTGATAGTAAATTACATTTTTATAGAGCTTGATAAAAAAAAAATTTCATCACTTTACATAATTTGTCAAAATGAATTGAATTCATATAGTGATGATAAAGCCAACATTGCAATAGGAGCAAGTGTATGCTTAATAAGTTATTTTATGTCATCCTTTTACATTTGAGCTCTTTAGAAGTTTGTAGGCACATGAAAGATATTTGATCGCCTAAATAGTATTCTTACAGGGGGCTATTTTACGCTTGGAAGAGAGTATAAACTTTGTTCATAGCTTGTACCCGACCAACACTTCCAAAAGTTGGTCTTTTTACACTGGCTATTGACTTTACAATTTAGGAAATGCATGTGTGTGGAAAAGAAAATGATTTAGCTGTGGATGGTTCCAAAAATGCTCTTATAGCTCTAATATAACTGTAATTAGATGAGAAAAGAATTACTTCAGGTAAAAGAAGAAAGATAAAAGAGTAGGTCCTATAACAGACAAGTATTTATATTCTGTAATCATCCATTATCTAAATTGGTCTTTGTTACCTCAGGTGATATTCAGGCATACACAATGAAAGAAAGGGAGCTTGAGAAAACAGCTCAGTTTGCAATCAGCATCATTTCTTGTAATAGAGAAGTTTATGTTTCTTTGTATGAAGTAATATAATCCCTACATGCATAGTCTGTTTCATGGAGTGCTGGAGCTAGGGAAGGAAATTACTGAAAGAGAGAGAAAACTACATATAGAGATGGAAGGGGAACAGTGGAGAGCTAGAGAGAGAGAGAGAAAGGGAGTGACAGAGAGAGAGAGAGGGGAAGGGGAGAAAAGAGACATGTCTGAAGAAACATTAAAGATAAAGCTGAGTTCTGATCATGCGCTAACATTGTAAAAGCATCTGTCTCAAAGCAATTGGGAAAGGTTGAGTATTGGTGTCCACGTGTAATGTAAGGTTTGGAATCACCAAAACAAGAAGAAATTGACTCAATCCTGCCAAGAGTCTCACGCTCTGTACACAGAAATGTGTATATGGGACTACACACAAATGTTCGGCCCAAACATTTCAGCTGTTTCTTGTCATATTTTTAATGTGAGGGCATTTGAAGAGTAATCTTTTTCAGCGGACATTTCTACAATGCTATGATAATTTTTCAAACTTATATTTATAAAAAGAATGAGAAAGCTCACAAATTATTTTTTACCTTTCCCAGAACTCAATCTTCCCTTTAACCCTTTCAGGACATGAATTATTTAAGGGCTAAATTGATCACATTTTGTTCTTCAAATTGGCAACAATAATATTTTTCTTTTAGTGTTACAAGATTGTAATAAGGGGTAATGTCTTTGAAAACAATATAAATGGTTAAAAGAATTGTCGAAAAGTTGAAAAAGTTGCCAATTTCTATAAAAAACAATGTTTTGAACCTCTCAATGTGTTGCCAATTTAAGGATTTTAAAGCTTATTCTCCTTTTTAAAATTCCTGGGATCAAACTCAATATGGTCATGCAACAAAAATGGACATAGTGTGTGCAGAAATTTTTGCTCTTTCTACTCATGTATCTGGTATACTTTTCAGGGCTCTGAATCAAAAGTTATTGAGCCAAACCACAAAATGTGGTCAATTGTCTTGAAAGGGTTAAGTGCATGAAATTAGAGAAAGAGAGATAAAGATAGAAGCGAGATAGAGATAGAGAGAGAGAGAGAGATGGAAAGATGAGAGAGAGAGAGAGAGAGAGAGAAAGAAAGAAAGAGAGAGATGAAAAGATAGAGAGAGAGAGAAAGAGATATATGTATATTCAAAGGGAGAAAAAAGACACTATGCATGAAGAAAATATATAGTTTAGGCTGGTATTATATTGGGTTGGTTCTCCTAAGCTGCATGCATATGAAAGCTATTTTTAAAAATTTTTTAAATAGGATTGTTTTCTTGAAGTTTTTTATTTTTCTAGTACTCTAGACAGGTGCAGGTGTTGCAAGATTTTTCTGCTGTCTAACTTGTAGTAAACTACTAATTTCTGAGCTACAGTACCTGCGTCAGTGGCAAAGCAAGGTTTGAGACATTATTGGGGCACTGGCATCATTTGGGAGCACTGGGGAGCGTTTCATCAAGGGTTTTGTCAGCGATTTTTACCGACAACTGTTATAAGCTACTGAAATCCTTGCATCTGATTGGTTGAGAGCAAATTCGTCGCTAAAAATCACTGACAAAACACTTGATGAAATGCCCCCCAGGTCTTACTTGATGGATGAAATGGGTATTAACAAGGCTATCAGTTAGGTGAAGGATTTGGGAGAGGTTGTAGCATCTCCTTTTGATGTTTCCATTCCCCCTCTTCCTTTATGCTCCTCATTTTCTTCATTTTTTTGCTATTCAATGGGGGAGGGGGGGGGGCTTCATTTATTACGCCGAAAAAATGGGAATCAACAGCCCACTAATTAGGGGGAGAATGTGTAGCATCTTGTTTTCACGTCCCCTTTCCCCCTTTTCTTTATCTCTCCTTGTTTGTTTTGTTTGTTTGATTTTTCATTCAATTTTGTTTTTGTAAATATGGGTAGGGAGAGAAAGAGAGATTTACAGAGGAAGAGAGTAAGAGATTGAAAGAGAGAGAGAGAGAGAGAAAGGGGGGAAGCGCAAAAGACCTGTACGTGGTTATACTTGGAATTTCTTGTGGAAAATGCAACTAATTGTATTTGCAGCTCAGTGTCTGGTTTCTTGTTTTGATGTAACAAGATAGGGCTCAAGGAGGACACAGTCTGAGACATTGGAGAGGATTCAGTGAATATCTTAAGAAAACTGGTTGCTTCCCATGTAGCATCAGAGGATCTAGATAAGAGGCATATGGAAGGAAGAAGAGATTATGGGCTTGAAAACAATTGAAATGGAGAGAGAGAGAGAGAGAGTGAGAGAGGAAGAGATAGAGAGAAGGGGAAGAGAGATAAAGTAATAATCTAGAAAAAAAGAAGAGGTATGGAGAAAGGGAGAGAGAGGAAGAAAGAGATAGGGAGAAAGAGAAAAAGAGAGATGGAGAGAGATTGGGGGGGGGGGTAGGATTGGTAAGATGGGGCGGAAAGTAGAAAATGGGAGGCAAAAAAGCTTCACATGTACATGTATATTTCATATCTTCTGCGAAAAAATGTAATTTCATGTACAGGCATTCGTTGCTGGTTCACAAACTGATGTAAGCACAGTTTAGATAAAAGTTGAGTTTTGGTCATTCATTTACATTGTGAAAGAAACTGTCTCAAAGCAGGTGGAAAAGGTCGATCATGTCTATATAAGAACTTTTGTGTACTGTGAGGCTTTGGAATCATCAAAATGATAAGAAATTGACCCAATCTTGCTGAAAAAGCACATGCACTGCACACAGAAATAGATATATGAGAATGAATTACACTTGTAGCATAAAATGTTCGGCCTGAACACTTCAGCTAGTTCATATTTCGAATACGAGAGCGTTTGAAGAGCAATCCTTTTCAGGGGACATTTCTAATTTTCTACTAGATGATGTTCTTCCAAACTGACATGAAAGGAATGAGAAAGTTCACAAATCATTTACACCTTTCCCAGAACTCGATTAAGCCTACCTGTGTGCATGTATGCCAGTTTGAAAATCTGGCGAGGTATTGTCTAGGAAGTTGATTTGTAGTTAACTTTTCCTTCTCCCCACATCTGTACCCTTTATTCATTTCTTTTCTATCAACAAGAAGACTTTGACCTAAAACAGTATACACGTTTTATTGTTTTGAGATTCTTTAAAGTGCTGATTTACGCCTGGCTATCATAGTGAGAAGTGAGCCGAAAACAGAGAGGATAAATTAATGAGAACATGTACATTAAGTAAGCAAGGGAATGAACAACCAAATGAAAAAGGAGAAACGGGAAAAGACCTGGGGATAAAGAAAGGGAGATTTGCATCAGGTTGAGTGATCAAAAACAAGAGCTGATGGAACACTGCTTTTATGTTTAGTGATAAGTTGAACATGTAATATCTAAAGGTTAATATATTAAAGAAAAGGTTGAGTTCTGGGAAGGGTGAAATATATTTTGCAAGCTTTCTCATTTCTTTTATGTTAGTTTGGAAGAACGTCATACTAGAAATATCCCCTGAAAAGGATTGCTCCTCAAATGCCCTCATATTCAAAATATTAAGAGAAGTAACTGAAGTGTTTGGGCCGAACTTTCATGCCACTGGTATGTGGAGGGTCCCATAAACCCATTTCTGTGTGCAGAACATGTGCTTTTCAGTGAGATTGGGTCAATTTCTTATCATTTTTATGATTCCAAATCATCACATTATACATCAATTTTTATGTAGACATGATCAACCTTTCCAATTGAACTTGAACTTGAACTGGAACTTTATTTATCCAGTAACAATTTTAAAAAACACATGATAAAAGGTATACAACTTCAGATACAACAGAGTTAAAGGGGGTACCCAATGCTGAAACAATGTTAGTTCATTTAAAAGATCATGATTTTATTAGAAGAAAATCATCTACCTTAAATTTTTTTTAAAATTCGTGTTGCCAGAAAATCCCCGAAATATGGTGAGATTTCAGGATATTTTGGCCCCTCAGCTGTGTCCCAATTTCAGCTAGGTAACCACAATGACGTCAAAGTGGTTACCTTGTCGCGCAATTATTCTAGCAAAATGCGCGCAAGGTATAATGCATTTTGTACAGTCTAGCGCGCAACACATCTGCAATACGCGAACCTGGGTAACCACTTTGACGTCATTGTGGTTACCTAGCTGAAATTGGGACACAGCTGAGGGGCCAAAATATCCTGAAGTCTTATCATATTTCGGGGATTTTTCTGGCAACACGAATTTTAAAAAACTTAAGGCAGATGATTTTCTTTCTGCTAATAAAATCATGATCTTTTAAATGAACTAACATTGTTTCAGCATTGGGTACCCCCTTTAAGGATAAACGGAACCAGAAAATGGCATGAATGCTAATCAAGTCTGGTACCTTTAAACATTAGAAAACATTACTTGGTAATAGAATAAACAACAAAAAATATAATGGTAAATATGATAAGGATTATAAACAAAACTATAAATAATGCACTAAACATTCTTTGGTAATAGAATAAACAACAAAAAATGTAATGGTAAATATGAAGAGGATTATAAACAAAACTATAAACAAAACTATAATACAAATGTAAATGGATGAAAGGTCAATATACATTGTTTGTTAATAGAATAAACGACCAAAAATGTAATGGTAGATATGATAAGGATTATAAACAAAACTATAAATAATGCAAATATAAATGGATGAAAGGTAAAAAAACATTTAATTAGATACATTTTAATTAGATACTTCATATCTAGAAGTTTTTTTTTCAGTCATTCATTTAAAAGGTACTCAACCAGTGTCTTTCTAAAGCAAGATCTGGATGGCTTTGTCCGTAGAACTCAACTTTATCTTTAAAGGGAAAGTCCACCCTGATTACAAGGTGGTTTTAAAAGAAGCAGAAAAAATGAAGAAACAGATCTGTGAAGGTTTGAGCAAAATCCGATAAGAAATGAGAAATTTATGAATATTTGAAGTTGCAATTAATCAAACACAAATTTGCAACTCCTTGATGTATCTTGCAAGCTCCTCTCCCAATTGCTCAGTACAAAAAAAATTCATAATGTTTCATTTTCTTAGTTTCTGATGAAGGATTAGACTTGTTTTTTGTGTAAAAACATTTGAGCAATGATTTTCTTTGGAGAAAATGGAAATTTATGATTTTGGGTAAAATGGCAATTGGGAGAGAAGCTCACAAGATACATCATGGAGTTTCCAATTTGTATTTGATTGATTACAACTTCAAAAATTTACAACTTTCTTATTTTTTGTCATATTTTGCTCAAACCTTCACTGATCTGTTTCTTTAATCTGTCTGCTTCTTTTAAATACAATTTGTAAACAGGGTGGAGTTTCCCTTTAAGGCTATCAGTGATCAAGATTGATAGCAAGTAACGATGCAGGGATGGGATGCATTCATTCATAAAGTTATAACCTTGAAAACTCTTTTGGAGAGAATAGAAAGAAGCTTAGGTGGAAAGAAAACAAAATTGTGGAAAGAAATGTGATCGATATGGAGAGAAGGAGGGGGGTGGAAAGAGAATTAAAAATGAAAGGCAGGGTTCTCCACTAGCGGTTTTACCCGGGGGCTCCGCCCGGGTAAAATTTGAAAAACCAGTTTAGCGCCCGCACAAAATTTCCCCGCCCGGACAAAAACTTGATGCGCCCAAATATGAAAATTGACATATTTTCACGCACAGACAAGACATGTCGACAGCATCAAGACCGCACGGCATTGCGCAATCAAGCATCGACTTAAAATAAAAACTTTACTCGCATGATCATGTCGGAAACCCACACCAACGTAATTATCTCTTTGCATGAACCACGTCGAATTCTCATTGCGATCACGGCCACATATAATGCACCATCTCGACACAGTGCACTATAATACGTATGCCGTCACGAAACCGCAAATTTGACGCCGTCGCGAAACCGCAAATTTGACTTCGGAGGCCGACGAACACGAGCCCCTGGACAAAATACAGACCAGTGGAGAACCCTGAAAAGGGCTGCTCTATAGGCCTCAGGCACTGAGAGGAAGTGGGTACCTTGTAATTCAGCCTGCCTTATGTCAGCAATTTAGAAAACAACCTGTATACCTGAAATTCTAACGTGCATGAACTTTGAACTTTGAACTTTGCTGTGAATTCAGCAAGTGGTTCAGAATCATGAGAGTTTCATGGCAGCAAAATGTCTAAATCACAACCGACAGAACGCCAGATTTTTGCGATTCCCGAAAAATGGCCATCATTTACAATGAGTGAAAGTTTCATGTCGCGAAAGAAAGTTCCCGGTTTTACAGTAAATTCTAGATGCTAATCAATCCCCCCCCCCCCCCCCCCCCCTCATGGAGAGAGGTCAAAACCTCTTAGACCCTTTTATGTGTACATCAAATACAGCACTCTCTCTTTTGTAATATGACAAAACATGTATATGTAGACACATCATGGAGGATGAGTACGAGGAATTCAATGGAATACAGAAGGGGGGGGGGTTGAGATTTTTATGGGGGCGAGCAAATAGCAATCAGTAAGGGATTTGTTGTCTATTCTCCCCAGGCTTAATGACTTGATTGGATCTGTAGCGGTATTTGGTTTCGTCTTGTTGCATGCTGAATAATGCAACACCACCGTCACAAAAACATTCGTCTGCAGTAGCCTGTAAGCGGCTTAGCTCCTTATCTTTTTCCTGATGTAGAAATGGTATGCTATGTGGGGTATCAGTCTGACGTTGATTAGGGGATGTCTCCTGTGTGAGAGAATACAGTTGAAATCCTGTACATATTTGAGATGTTCCTTTTTTGGTTCTCCCAATGCTTAAAGACTTGATCGGATCCGTAGTGGCATTTGATTTCAGTTAGTAGCATGCTGAATATTATGCACCACCAAAATATCTGCAAACTCCTGTAAGGAGCTTAGCCCCTTATCTTCTTCTGATGTAGAAATAGTAGGCTTGTATATAGGGGTATCAAGCGAAAACTGATAGGGGGAAATTTTCTTGTTCATGTGAGGCTTGAAATGATGTGCATATTTGAAATGTCTATTTGAAAAATGCACCACCAAAACAATTTTTGTCTGCAGAGCCTTTGGAGCAGCTTAGTAGCGTGTAGTAGGCTTTTACATGTATATTCGGGTATTCGTCAGAAAATGTGTCTTATTTGAGAGAATGTGCTTGAAATCCTATGCATATTTGAAATGATCCTTTTTTCCATAATAATGCTTCTCCACCACAAAATGCCCCTAAGCAGCTTAGCCCCTTTTTATCTCCTGATGATGTATGCTGGTATACGTGTATGGGGGCATCAGTTGGAATGATTAATAGGATGTGTTCTCATTTGTGCTAGAGGATGTACTTAAAATGATGTGCATATGTGAAATGTCTCTTTGAATATTGCACCACCACCAAAAAAAAATCTGTCTTTAAGAGCTCTTAAGCAGCTTAGCTCCTTATCTTCTTCTGATGTAGAAGTAGTATGCTGCTCTATGTAGGTATCAGTTGGGAAATGATTAAGGGGTGCATCTCATCCTTACAGGAGAATGTGCTTGAAATCATGTGCGTATTTGAAACGTCCATCAAAATAATTCACCACCAGTAAGTAGCTTAGCCCCTTTTATCTTTGTCTGATATAGAAGTAGTTTGCTGGTATATGGCGCTATGAGGCAGAAAATGATCAGGGGGATTTTTCTTGTTCATGTGAGGGAATTTGCTTGAACTGATCTGCATATTTGAAATGTCCATTTGAACAATGCCCCACCGCCATCACAAAACACCCATCTGCTGTAACCTGTAAGCAGCTTAGCCCCCGTCTTTCCCTGATGTTGAAGTAGTTTATAGGGGGTACATTCAAGTGAAAAATGATTAGAGAGATGCATCTCATAAATGTGAGAGAATGTGATTGAAATCAATTTCATGTTTCAAATGTCCTTAATAATACCACACCACCACCACAAAATGTTCTTGTCTGCAGAGCCCTTACATTTATGTGGCTTAGCTCACTATCTTCCCCTGATGTTGAAGTGGTTTATAGGGGTATTCAACTGAAAAATGATTAGAGAAATGCATCTCATTTATGTGTGCGAGAATGTGATTGAAATCATTTTCATGTTTGAAATGTCCTTAAAAATGCACCACACCACAACAAAATTTTCTTGTCGGCAGAGCCCTTAAACTGCTTAGCTCACTATCTTCCCCTGATGTTGAAGTAGTTTATATGGGTATCACTTGGAAAGTGATTAGAGAGATGCATCTCATTTATGTGAGAGAATGTGACTGAAATCATTTTCATGTTTGAAATATCCTTAATGTACCACACCACCACTACAAAATGTTCTTGTCTGCAGAGCCCTTAAACGGCTTAGCTCACTATCTTCCCCTGATGTTGAACTAGTTTATATGGGTATCAGTTGGAAAGTGATTAGAGAAATACATCTCATTTATGTGAAAGAATTTGATTAAAATCATTTTCATGTTTGAATAATGCACCACACCACCACCACAAAATGTTCTTGTCTGCAGAGCCCTTAAACAGCTTAGCTCACTATCTTCCCCTGATGTTGAAGTAGTTTGTAGAGTATCAATTGAAAAGTGATTAGAGAGATGCATCTCATTTATGTGAAGAGAATGTGAGGGGTTATCATGTGCATGTTTGACATTTTTAGATGTAGGTTTCCAAGGCTGCCAATCTTATCAAGCATACTTGTATGTAGTTGGTGTTGTTGGCAGATCGCAGCGTTAAAGTTAATATTCAAACCAAAGTTTTTATTGATTGTTCAATACCACAAATTAAGGATATATAATTTTGGTAGAAAATGTCTAATTGCAGAGTAATTAACAAAATGTGATGAGAAATCCCTTTTGCCACCATCATACAAGAAATATTGAATGAAACATAAGGTTTTCCAGGTCTGAACAGGGATGTGACTGTTGAGTTTATGTCCTTCTTTCTCCCCTCCCCCCTCTCTTGATATGTCACAGACCATATCCATGCTATGATTTATCGAATTGAATTGGGTTATCTATCCATCAAGCCACTATCTCTATCCCCGGTAGGAGCGTACATGTATGTTTTTGATAAACAGTGATCTCGTCAGCCATCGCTAAAAATAGCTGCGTAATCAAGCTCATCAACTCCTTCGGTGACACCAAGTTTTTAAGTGATTGTTGTAAATAAACTTTCAAGTGCTTACTTTTGACTTAAACTGCATCGTTTCATTTGTATAATTGGAAATTATATATCTTCTTACTCTTTATCTCTCTTTCTCTTTTCTCTAGCTTTATCTATATTCCTTCTAGCTCTCTCTCTCTCTTCTCTTTAGCGCTCTATCTCTCTCTCTTTTCCCTCCTTTGCATTTTTGCTTTGTTGCCCTTTGTTGCACTTATCCTTTAGCACATTGTGCTTAGTGTACTGCGTTTCCTTGCTGCTGGATGTGTTTTTTAATAAAGTTCATCATTTACTGATGAAGCCCTATGGGCCAAAAATTATATATTTTTCATCTCCAAATTTTTTTCCCCCTCATATGAACGACTTATATGTAAAAGCTTAATAATGTGGTGCAACAAACCTAATCTGAGATCTCGTAGAATATCCATAATGATGGTGGTTCTTTAAATTTCATTTCAGAGGTTACAACAAATGATTTTGAAATGGAAGATACTCCAATTCATGAATATTTTTTTTTCTATAGTTAGCTACAATGTAGACAATCTCCCATACCCTAAACTTCATTTAAAAAGGACAAACAATGAGGACTAATAAATCCAAACTGAGATCTTCTAAGTAAAAACAAGGTGCCTTCTTAACGGGCTTTAATGAATAGCCTGTGTAAGGATCCACAAATTCTTGAACTAAGTCTTGTTTTCAACTATCACTTCAACCGCATCTTCATGTCACACTCTTCTTTAAGTTTTTTATATAAAAGGGCAGATAATCAGGCATGACGAATCAATGCCGCTTGTTGACTTGGTGTCTGCTGCCTAGCCTGATAACACCTTATTGGTCAAATGGCAGAAACATGATGTCTGCGTTCTATCTGTATCAACGGAGAACGCAGCTACAGCCTGCCTGCCAAGTTTATTAGGCAGCTGTAGGGGGGCTTTCTCTCCTCCGTTGGATCCCTTGTCGTGTGACCGTGGAAGCATTTTTTCATCCGCCATTCGATGGTTGCCGGTTAGGAAATATGACATTGACTAGTGAGCTCTTCATGTGTTTTCAAGAGATTAGCAGTACCAGTGCCTTTGAACATCTTCTGAGACCTTGGAGAGATACATGTACATGTTATAAATCAACTATCAGAGTGTTCAGGTTGAAACGTCATTACTCGATCAGCTGGATTTCCTTATTTTTGTGAAAATTTGCAAATGCAGGGGAAGTGATTATTTATACTTCATACATTTTTACTCATGTGACTTCAGAGTTTATCCACAAAGATCGATGATGGTTGCAGACAACAAGGAATATTTTCTTGTAAAAATACATGTATCATTTTGGCATATTATCCTCTTGCCATCTATATGTAGTTCATGGTTTTCTGTATCTTGCATTTGCTGTTCTTCAAATCATCAGTAACTTTGTTCAGCTGCCTGGTATTTGATTTCTTTAGGAGAATACATATATCATTTGGTTTCTGTGGTCAATGGCATCGAATTGTAAGTCTTCTTTTAAGCAAATTAAGGAAGAAATATCTAGTGGTTGACTACGAGTTTTGATGAAAGAGTAAAGTCATTTGATAGAGCAGGACCTACAAGTAAATATTATCAATCATAGGTACAAGCTTAAAGGGTACCAATCACCAAAAAATATTTTGCTCTGTATGTTAGAGGTTCCATGCTATTATACTGTATTCAAAACATGGGCTTCAAATATTACTTAATTAAAGAGATATTACAAGTTTAATTACACCCTCTAAAAGCATAAAAGCGACTCGCGATTAGACTACTCGACACACCTGTACGCGTTCGCAAACATAAGGGCTCGCGCAGAACCGAACTCCAAGTTCGGTTCTGCGCGAGCATTTTAATGTTATCCTTTATTTCCTTGATACTCCTTAACTGTTGACCTATAGAATGCTAGATAAAGTTCTTTGAGGTTAATTTTATACTTTCTAGCGGTAATGCGGTATACAAATTATTTTTTCAAGTGGTTGGTACATTTTAAGAAAACGTTTTCATTTGAGCAAAGTTGACTTCTAGAAATCTATTAGTACAAAAAAAAGGAGCTCCCAGAGGATACATGATTGCTAATTTTGGGGGGTCATCTTCAAAATTGATAATCTTCTTATTCTTCATAGAATTTTTTCCCCAATACCTGTTTGTCAAATCTATATTTGGTGCTTTTATTTAAATCAATTTGATGTCAGGATGACCTGGGCCTCCCCTTCAATCTTGTTTGGTAAAAACAGAATCATACGATTTTCTTCCAGCCCCTACATGTGTGTTTCAGTAGGCAAGCGAATGTATTGTTCACATATATTATGCTATTTGGGGGGGGGGGGGGGGGGGGGAATCAAGCTTGTACATTGCCATGATTGTTTGAGATTTGACAAGGAATGAAATATGTTTGCTGAGAGCAAGAGAGAGAGAGAGAGAGAGAGAGGGGGGGGGGGGAGAAGACACTGTGATAGTTGATAGAGAAAGAGAAAGAGTGAAACAGATAAATTATAACTGGGGGGGGGGAAGCTAACTGATAGCAAGATAAATATTGAGCAATTTCTTAATAAATTGTCTCCAATTCTTTTCCATTTTAGCACTTTGAGGTTGTCACTTGTTTAAAGTAGAGAAAAATTTAGAGAGCCTTCCATATGAAGGTAATCAATTTTAGAACAAGTTTTCATGAATTATTCAGTTTTCAGTGCAGTCCGATCGATTCAACTAAATCAATCTCTTAGTACCTGGGAACTGGGATTTTGAGTGAAATGAATACCGATTCTATCTGTCAAGAATATCACTTTAAAGGGGAATTAACCTCAAAATATAAATGTGCTTATATTCAAAGATGTAATCTATTCCTTCTTGTCCTACGTAGTTTGGCATTAAAATGTACGAGATGGGTATAAATCAAGATTTTCTCAGCAAAATCTATCGTCTGCTAGTGATAGCAGGGGGCTGCCATTTTCTTGATGTGTACATAAAGATATTTTCTAATCCGAATTCAAAATTGTCTTTCTTCCTGATATAAAATCCCATTTGATATTTAAAATATTTAACAGATATAAACATATATTCTAAAAACGAGAATGTGTTTTGTATTTCTTTGAAAATTACTATTTAACTAAACATAAATCTATTTTCTTGATATTATGACGTACGCGACGGAGCAAATTAATTCAAATTTATGGATGATAACTTTCCCGAGCGTCAATAGTGGCAAACTATGCATTCACCTGCTTTGAGATAATAGACTTCAATAGTCAGAATGCACATTGTATGAATTATGTTCTGCTCTGCCAGGCAAGCCCAAGAAATTGATTTCTATTTAGCAAAACCAGCAAATTTAAAAAGAAATATATAAATTTCAAATTTTAGAATATATTTATACACCTGTTATGTATTTTTCATCATATATGTGGATTTTTTGTAATGAAGAGAAGCAATTTAGCTCTAGGATTAAAAATATCTTCCTGACCAGAACGGCTTCCAATGCTTCATGTACAACTCCATATCATCAAGAAAATGGCAGCCCCCGTGTAAAGTGTTAGCAGATGATATCATGTGCTAGAATGTCTTGATTTAAACCCTTTTCTGATAATTTATTTCTAAAGTGATACAGGCCAATGATTAAGAATATATTACACCTTTGAACATGAGTACATTTATATTCTGGGGTTAATTCTCCTTTAATTATTGTATTTATTCTCTCTTGTTTACCCAAGTAGTTCAGAGCTTTCTTTAAGTCTAAATTAATCAGCTTTCCCTCAAATTGGCAATAATTTCTTATTATCCATTCCTACATGGTTTGAAAAAAAATCATAAAGTATATTACATGAATCAATATGAATGAAAATTGAAAAATTTAACAGAAAAAATGCCAATTTGCACACGAAAATAGTGATATATTTTACATTACTTTGCCAATGTATAGAGTTTTTTAATTAGTTGTAATTAAATTGATCTTATTCATAAAAGGTACATGTACAATGTACTACATTAGAACCTCCCTATACGCTTCCAAAAAGCATTGGGAATTAGCTCTGACAACATTTAATAGTGCATTCAAGGAATAAATCTTTAGGCATTCACTACACCTCGGTCAAGAGAAATGAATGTCAATAAAGTGCCTAGTCTAAGGACATATGCACTAAGCAAAGATTTTAACTGTCATTGTCAACCATGCAACTTCAAATTACTCCCACAGAAGGCCTGTATCTTCCAGTTTATTTTCTTGAAATATCCGTCGTTACCCTCTCTACATTTTGTTCTGCAATTTTTATTAGTCTCTATTTGCTAGATCCTTTTAAATTTTTCAAATTGTAAGCTTTGTAACAGATTTTAGGCTTCACACATTTTAAGTCAAAATGTTTTATTAATAGCAAAGCATCAAATACAATAAGCTGAATAAACTAAACAAAAAGAAACTTAAAGAAATAAAATAATGTAGAGAATTATGGTTATTTTAATACATTTTCATGCATTCTGCAAATGGATGTCGAAAAGTAGAAGTACAAACAACTGTTCTTCTTACAGACTAAATGATATTGAAAGCTTTGATAATTTT
The DNA here is from genome assembly GCA_025618425.1 of Heliocidaris tuberculata. Classification (NCBI taxonomy): domain Eukaryota; kingdom Metazoa; phylum Echinodermata; class Echinoidea; order Camarodonta; family Echinometridae; genus Heliocidaris; species Heliocidaris tuberculata. Next base: position 7,077,857 of record CM046849.1, read on the forward strand.
TGTCAACCATTCTAGACAGATTTTTGCAAAATTCACCCCTCTTTCACCTTGAGTATGACCTAAACCTTCTTTCAGAATGTAATCCTTGCAGTCTTGATACATTTCTATCAACCATTTTAAGACGTATTTGTGCAGAAATTCAACCACTTTCATCTTGAGTATGACCTAAACCTTTCAGAAGGTAAGCCTCGCAGTCTTGATACATTTTTATCAACCATTTTAAGACAGATTTGTGCAAAAATTCAACCACTTTCATCTTGAGTATGACTGAAACCTTCTTTCAGAATGTAAGCCTTGCAGTCTTGATACATTTTTATCAACCATTTTAAGACGGATTTGTGAAAAAATTCAACCACTTTCATCTTGAGTATGACCTAAACCTTTCAGAAGGTAAGCCTCGCAGTCTTGATACATTTTTATCAACCATTTTAAGACAGATTTGTGCAAAAATTCAACCACTTTCATCTTGAGTATGACTGAAACCTTCTTTCAGAATGTAAGCCTTGCAGTCTTGATACATTTTTATCAACCATTTTAAGACGGATTTGTGCAGAAATTCAACCAATTTCATCTTGAGTATGACCTAAACCTTTCGGAAGGTAAGCCTCGCAGTCTTGATACATTTTTATCAACCATTTTAAGACGGATTTGTGCAAAATTTAACCACTTCCATCTTGAGTATGACCTAAACCTTCTTTCAGAAGGTAAGCCTCGCAGTCTTAATACATTTTTATTAACCATTTTAAGACGGATTTGTGCAAAATTCAACCACTTTCATCTTGATTTGTACCTTTAACCTCGTTTCAAAATGCAAGCCTCGATCACAGTCCACTGTGTCTTGCATCTTTCATGATGCATTGCTAGTTTTTGCTGTCGTGAGTTTTCATGTTTTTGTACGTCATCCTTGAGTGATAGTAAAGTGCCCAATGGAGCGGTCATTCCTAAGGGACCAGTTCACAAATGGTTTGAAATTGTATGCATACATCTTACTGGTACTTCAGAGAACTCAAAAGCAAAACAGACTTTTTTTTTCTTTGCAGAAACATCTTTATTACGTACTGCTCTTGACTCTGCAATATGTTACAAATATATAACAAAACATATACACTGTACGTGTACATAACATAAAAAATAGAATCAACAAAAAATAATAATTCTGATTATACAGGACACAGTGATAAAATAGGTTTACAGCAAAACAGTATTTTTCCATCTGTTATCAAATGATATAAAGTTGTAATTTTTAATATAGATATAATGTTCAAGAGAGCGATAATATCATAACATGCTTTTAAAAGAGCTGATTGATAATACGCCTTTTTTTTGCATTTGCTGGAAAATATATAGTATTTGGCATATGAAATAATGAAATTGAATTGAACTCCAACCCTTCCATAAAACCCAAAGAGAGGTTGATTTTACTCAGGGTAACTTTGTCATCAAAAATGAAATGTTGGGGGTCCACAATAAACCTGATGATGATTGGGCAATCCCAAAATAAATGTTCTTAACTTTCCTCAGATCTATAACAAAATGAACATAAATCTGATTTTGTGATATTCAATGTTTTAAGATACTTGTTTACACCAAGTATGTGATGAATTAACTTAAATTGGAAATACGGATACGTGTAAATAAACATGCCCTGATAGGAACTAAGCAGATTTTTCCCAGTCTAAGTTAGAAGTATTCAACAGAGAATTCCATTCCAAAACAGACTTACTAAAACCTTAGCGAGCTTGCTATTGAAGTTCAAGATTCATAAAAGTTGAATACATTCAATATCAGTTCACCACAAGGTGCTTGAGGAAGAGCCATCCTACATATGTGAACTGACCTTCTGATTCTCTTGTATGATTACATTATTTGGAACGGCCCACAAGACATCTGCCCTTCTTCATGTATCTTCCCTCTTATTACTGTGCACTTTCAAAATGATGCCTTCAGATGTTGCTGTGGTGTTGATATCAGTATTCTATTTGTTTACAGTGTCCATATGTGAACTGACCTTCTGATTCTCTTGTATGATTCCATTATTTAGAACGGCCCACAAGACATCTGCCCTTCTTCACGCATCTTCTCTCTTGTCACTATGCACTCTCCAAATGATGCCTTCAGATGTTGCTATGGTGTTGATATCAGTATTCTATTTGTTTACAGTGGTCAAAATTGTATAAATCAAATTGTCGTTGACTCCAACTGATGTCAATATCCATCACCATAAAGCGGGAGGCACTCGTTTTTCCAAAGGTTTATAATTCTGAAGATTTTAAATTTAGAAAACGATACAGGGTTCTGTGTAAATTTTGGAGTGATGAACCTTCAGAATTTTGAACCCTATTTCATTGTCTGAAATACGAACCTTTGGTAAAATGACATGTAACCAGAAAAAATAATGTATGGCTTTGCCCTAATGGATATATCTGTTCAAATCTGTCCATTTAATAAGTACATGTAGGTCTATTTGAGTGTCATGTAGACAATCATGGCTTGATTGAAGATCCATTTCATATTTTTTTGCATTTTTTATTGATTGACTAAAAAGCAAAGAAATTGAAGCCCAAAAGTAATTATTTCTCCATTTACAATGTATAAAGAAAGAGATTGAAAATTTATTATGGGCTGTGATAATAACCATTCAAAATACTCATACTGCATTCAGTATCACTCTTCCTTTTGAAGACTTTGTTGACAATATTTCCACCTGCATGTGAGAATGTATTGTACAATTTTTCTCTAGGTCTTTGCAATATTCTTTTTAAAGTGTTTTAAATATTGCTCCTTATGTTGCATTCAGTTTCTCTATTGCTAGTAAAGACTTTGGGTGACAAGATGGTGCTTATGATTTTGCTCCTCATATTGCATTCAATCTCACTCTCCCTTTAGTAAAGATTTTGGTTGACAATATTCTCTTTAAAGCGCTTTCAGTTTTGCTCCTCATATTACATTCATAATCACTCATTTATTTATTTATTTTGTCTTCTTTAATTTATACTGCTCGGTTGGCCTGTTCAGTTATGCAAAACTGCTTTCCCAAGGTGCCCTGCAGTTTAACAAATCATTCTACCTGAAAATACAAAATACCTCAAATTAGGTAACATGGTAAATTACCACCAAAAAAAAGAAGAAAAAAGAATGGAGGGTGAATTAATAGTATTATATAATGTACATATTTGAATAGTCATTATCATTCCATTGAGCAAGATTTAAAGCTTTGCATGGGTTTTTTAAAACTTATAAAGGGATGTACATGTCTGAGCATTACCAGGGAGTGCATTAAACTAACTGGCTGCAACATATGCAAACGAATTTCTTTTATATTCTGTCCTTGGGTGGGGTAGTTGGAGGGGGCATTTCAAAGAAAAATGTGTCTTATATTTTACAATTCGTTTGCATATCAATGATTCTAGATAAGTCAGTATTGAGAATTTTGTATTTTAAAACAAGAACACAGTATTGATATTTTATGCGATGCTCTACTGGTTGCCATTTCAGTGTGAGTTACAAGGAACGCTGAGAAATCATTCTAGCTTGTTTATTCTAGAGTTTTTTTATCTTATCCCTATGGATTTAAAAACACCTTTTTTAAAGACTCCACCCAGTTAAGGCTTTTGTTCACAATATTTCCACCTGCATGTTGTAATGTACTGTACAATTATTTCTAGGTACTTCTCCTAAAAGTGCTATTGATTTATTTTTGGGGGCTTCTCATATCTTATTCAATCTCACTCTCCCTCATAAAGTCTTCGGTTGACAACATGGTGCCTTTGATTTTGCTCCTCATATCGCAATTCAATCTCGCTCTCTCTCTCTCTCCAGTCAAGATTTTTGTTCACAATATTCCCATCTGCCTCTAACATTTCATATCAGACTTGTTTTGATCACCGAGTAGCATTACATATATCTGCACCATGTAGTCCCAAGGGTTTATGAGAATAAGTGACCTGAAAAATTTATTACCTTGGCACTGCAGCAGTGGAGTGAGAAATTGGCCTCAATTAATTGCGATCTACATGTATGTGTTGTTTGTCTGTTTATGATTTGTTAGTGGCGAGAGCGTATGGTATCGACGAGTGGGTTTTATTTCCATGTCGTGCATGTATTCTTGGAAGTGTATTTCTTGTCCGTATTGAATGTGTTTGTAGATTTGCCTTCATTTTGGGCTTTAACGCAAAGTCAATCTAAATTGTCTCAAAATGGAAAGGAAACAAAGAGATGCAAATGCCTAGAGAAATCTTGCTCCAAACAATCAAACAGAGATAGGTTTATTTACAATGTTTTGTCTTTGCATATTTTTCATAAAAACACTTAGAAGTTTAAAAAATGCAGAAAAACTAAAGGAGATATTTTTCTTAACTCACTAAGCAATCATAGCTTAACTTTTCAATTGTCCTTTATTTTTTTGTTAGATTAATGCACCATTGATTCATTTTAACTTGACAATGTTTGACTAGATCTCCAAGTAATGAAAGATGAAATTTTAACTCTTTACACCTCTTTTGAGATATTTTTTTGGTGAGAGGAAATCAAGAATCCATATTGTACTACATTTTTATGAAATGCGCTTTCCCTAATGCTTGACAGCATCTAGAAATTTTATGAATAAAACATGAAGGTTGTATTTGTCATGCAACTAGATGAAAATTTTAAATGAATTTTTTTTCCGCTTCCTTTATTTGTCAAAAACAAACCATTGTACATAATAGATTTAGACCTTAACCCTTTCAGGACAAGAATTATTTAAGGGCAAAATTGATCACATTTTGTTCTTCAAATTGGCAACAGTAATATTTTTTCTTTTAGTGCTACATGGTACTAATAAGGGGTAATGTCTTTGAAAACAATATACATGGTTAAAAGAATTGGCGAAAAGTTGAAAAAGTTGCCAATTTCGATGAAAAGCCATGATTTTGAACCTCTCAATGTGTTGCCAATTTAAGGATTTTAAAGCTTATTCTCCTTTTTTGAAATTCCTGGGATCAACTGCAGTATGGTCATTTAATGAAAATGGACATAGTGTGTGCAGAAATTTTTGCTCTTTCTACTCAAGTATCTGGTATATTTTTCAGGGCTCTGAATCAAAAGTTATTGAGCCAAACCACAAAATGTGGTCAATTGTCTTGAAAGGGTTAAAGATAAAGTTGAGTTCTGGTCATGAGATTGAATTGTGAAAGAAACTGTATCAAAGCAATCAGGAAAGGTTGATTATATAGCACATAAGAATTGGTGTATGCTGTAAGGTTTTGGAATCATCAAAATTATAAGATATTGACTCAATCCTGCTGAGAGTCACATGCACTGCACACAGAAATGTGTATATGGGACTACACACAAATGTTTGGCCCAAACATTTCAGCTGTTTCTTGACAGAGCATTTGAAGAGCAATCCTTTTCAGGGGACATATCTACTATGATAATCTTCCAAACTAATATAAAAGGAATGAGAAAGCTCACAAATTAATTTTTTTACCTTTACCAGAACTCAAGCTTCTCTTTAATAGCTAAGTTTAAAACACCTATGTGAATTTAGAACCAATTTTTTTTTATATTGGCTGTTAGCTGCACAGAATTACACAACTGTCTTTATAAGATGTCGACTTAGTCAAATTAAAGCAACAATAAAAGCTCAAGAATGGGAATGTCCTACACTTGTATTTTTGGAACTTACTAGAAATTTGAGGGCAACTTTTGATGGAGAAATGTCTGTTGACTTGCAGTAGGACTTTGTTTCAGTCTGTCTTGTGCTGTACATCTCTATTAAAGATATTGGGAAACATGAGTGGAAGAGGTTTATTTGACTTTTCAAACTGAAATGTTACTCCTGTCATGCAGTCCAATATTTTCTGGCATAGAAGCTGTTGAGACTTTCCTTTTGAGTATAAATCACAAATTCCTGAGGACCCTGTATCTATCCATGTGATATCTTCTGCCTGACAGCGAGAAGGGCATACATGTAACTCATATAACAGTTATACACAGAGCTAACACCCTTCTGGCTCCCAACATTTGATATTGGCTGCTAACTGCCAGAAGGGCATTAACTGATATCACATTTATACATAGAGTTAAAGGCCTTCTAGCTCTCAACAGAGAATATTGAATACTAACAGCCACAAAAGCGTAACTCGTCTGTTGAGAGCCAGGAGGGTGTTAACTCTGTGTTAACTCTTTCAAGACAATTGACCACATTTTGTGGTTTGGCTCAATAACTTTTGATCCAGAGCTCTAAAAAATATACCAGATGCATGAGTAGAAAGAGCAAAATTTTCTACACACACTATGTCCATTTTTATTGCATAACCATATTGCGTTTGATGCCAGGAATTTTAAAAACGAGAATAAACTTTGAGATCCTTAAATTGGCAACACATTGAGAGGTTCAAAATCATTGTTTTTCATCAAAATTGGCAATTTTTTCAACTTTTCGACAAAACTCTTAACCATATATATTATTTTAGAACACATTACACCTTATTAGAACCATGTAGCACTAAAAGAAAAATATTATTGTTGCCAATTTGAAGAACAAATTGTGATCAATTTAGGCCTTAAATAATTCCTGTCCTGAAAGGGTTAAAGCATATGAGTTAAGGTCCTTCTGGTTCCAAACAGATGATTTAACTCTCATAATTTCATCATATGTACAGTAAAAGCCCTTCTGCCTATCAGCAGACCATACACATCACAGCAAAACGAATGCATGTAACGTGTCAGGTGTCCACCCACACGTGTCTCTCGATATTACACTTGTCTCCACTGATTGAAGAGCATGTTTTCCTCTAGCATAAAGCCTCTTTCACATATGATGCAGATTGAAATACACCGTCGCAAAATTTTAAAATTTGAATGAAAGTAATTTTGCTTAGGAGGATCCTGAACTTGCAATTCTACAACGAGGCAATATGACTAGACATGATGTGGTGTACACAGAACTTTGGAATTTTGTATAACAGGAACAAATATTGATGCCAATGATGTTTAACCCTCTGTACATGGATATTGCCAGTAATGCCATTTTAAGGATTAGAGCTCAATAGTGATTATAGATTTTTGGGAAATGGGACACTGCCAGTAAACATCAATAGTGATTATTCTTTTTGGAAAATGACATCTTTCTTCAGGATTTTTTCTTGTTCTGTTTCGAATCTGCTTGGATTTTCTCGTGCTTAAATATGAAGAAATGTACACTACAGTGCAAAGCTTTCGTCTCTTTGCTAATGAAGACCATGACGTCATGCCATAATGTGGCGAACATCTACAAAGATCACCCCCCCCCTCCCCCGTCCATGTCATGGTTGTTAATTAGCACAGATTGCAATACCTTAAATTCTTAGTAGGTTGGAGGGTATTTTTAGCTCTCAGCAAGACATTAAACTTGGTAATTACCTACCTGCAGCTCACATACATTTAGCTTCTTCTCAAGGCCACAACCATCATCCTTTTTTTACCCTTGAATTTAAAGAGACATAATAATTGGTTCTCTTGGGGAATTCGACACCATTTAGATATTTACTCGATGACAGGTGTCAGTGGACTTAAATTTTACAACTCATGTAATGTGCACACTGTCCATTAACTTACAGATAACTGCCTTGTAATTGTAAGAAAAAGGTCATGATCATAAATTCCGCATCCAAAAGATGCCCAAATGCTTTCCGAGTCTCTCGCAGCAAGTTCTCGGTGGGTCATTAGTTTTGCTGGGTGCAAGATTTGTACACACATCGATTGGTAATTCCACAAAGTCCAGTGTGTTTGTGTGTGTGAACTATTACACGATGCTTGTGGAAAGTGCAGAGAGTATGTCTTTAACCCAATTTTTAAAATGGACTGATAGTAGGTCTTTCAATATCAATTTCCATTCTGAAAGCTAAGAATGACATTAGATAGTCTGTACACAAGACTGTTGATAAATATGAGAGAACAAAAACAGAGTTAAATCCTTTTAAGAGGAGGGCTCCTGTTCTAGAAATATTGGAAATATCACACATTTACTTCCCCCTAAATCTTGTAAATTCATGTTCTTTATTGAAAATTGTTTCTCCCTAAAATTTGCTTATCTTTTGTCTATATTTTTATACATCCTGATGGCTTAGTGGTAGAGCTGTGTTCTCATAATTGGGGATGTTCTGGGTTCTCAACCAGGTCACACTTCTAGTGCCCTGAGGTTAAGCATTGACCCTCATTGTAAAGTCCCTTGGATAGGATTTAAAGACATAGGTGCCTTTGATTGCATTACTAAAATCATTTACTTTTTCCCTAGCAGTCAGGTGAAAGTAAATAATCAGTCAAAGCATAATATGCAATTTCCTAACTCTTTGCTGAACTCTTTTAAAAAATTCTATTATGCACTTTAGTCTAGAGGGATGGTATACCTGTTTTGTCATTTAAATCATCACAAAGGATTACTGTTACTTTTAAATTAAAAAAAAAACATATTTCATGTTGCCTGACCCTTTCTAAGTCTTATATTGACTGTGCAGCGCTGGTCTAAGGAGAAAATACAATTTACACCTAGCTGAAGCTACATGTGATCACCAATTTGCAGTGATATTACGACACAGAACTGCTGCTTCATCACTTGTTGGGGAGTCTCCATTCTCCAAATTATTTGAAAGATTTTGCTGACTGTATCCTTCAGGAAAACAATAAGGAACAATATGGATCTTCCTTTTGTGAGCGGCACATAAAGAGTTATAGATCGAGTGATCCTCGGCTTCGTGAATTCCTTTGTAGTCAGTCAGTGAGGCAAGGCATTGGTACAATGAGATAGTTCAATAAACATTTGTGACCAAAATACATTTGACCTACCTGGAGGAGTGAAGAATATCATTTAATGGCATCCCCAAAATAGAACATGGGTGGCAGTTAAATCGAGTGTGTTTTTATGGACACCCGGACAGATTCCTGTCGACTTTGTTTGGGAAATGCACTTGATATATGAGATGAACACATTTGGTCGGATATCGTAACATAAGTGCGTATTTCAACATGAACACACTGTCACTGCCAATTTGTGATGGTTGTCATCTCTACTGGCTTGGTTGTCATCTCTTGGTTGTCATCTCTACTGTGGCTTGGTTTAGGATACATCCGTAATAATCTGGAGCATCTCGAGTGATATCATATTGCCAATGTCATGGCCATCTGAGATGGAGATCATGCTGTGTTGTGTGTTGGGAGCAATGGAAAACATTGAAAGTGCGGAATCCCGATGCTGCATGATGAAAGTTTTCCTTTCTAATGATGCACTTGATTTGCATTCATCGCAAATAATTTGTGCCATTTTTGGAGCATCTCGAGATTGAGATCGTGTTGTGAGAGAAAAGGAACATTATTGAAAGTGCACTTAAGTGTCTACTTGATGTTTGAATGAATGATGGTCTTTTCTGAATTTGTGCTTGATTTAGGATACATTTGGTAATGATTTGTGCTGTTTTTGGAGCAACTCAGGTGATATCATGTTGCCAATGCCAGCTAAGATTAAGATAATGTTGTCATTCATGCTGTGTAGTGTAGTATGTTGAAGAGCAAACATAGGACATTGAAAGTGCGGTATCTTGATGTTCTTGGATAAATGATGGTCTTTTCCGAATTTACGCTTGATTTGGGATACATTCAGTGATAATTTGTGTTGTTTCTGGAGCATCTTGAGTGATGTCATGTTGCCAATATCATGGCCATCTAAGATTGAGATCATATTGTGAGAAGGAACATTATTGAAAATTCGCTATTGTGTCTGATTGATGCTCAGATGAATGATGGTCTTTTCTGAATTTACGCTTGATTTGGGATACATTCAGTAAAATTTGTGCTGTTCTCGAGCATCTGAAGTGACATCATGTTGCCCATGTCATGGGCATCTGAGAATACGATCATGCTGTCTAGTATGTTAAGAGCATAGGAAGATGGTCTTTTCTAATTTTATGCTTGATGTGGAATACATTCAGTAATTTTTTTTTTTTTTTTTTTTTTTTTTGGGGGGGGTGCAATTTCTGGAGCATTACAAGTGGAATCTTGTCAGTGCCAACTGAGATTAAGAAGATGTGGGTCATTCATGCTGTGTAGTATGTTCAGAACTGAGGAAGAACAATGCGTCATGATGTTCCGGATGAAAGATGGTCGTTATGATTTTCTGCTTGGTTTGGGATACAGTAATTATTTGTGCTATATCTGGAGCATCTCAGGTGATACCATATTGCCAGTGCCAACTAAGATTAAGATGATGTAATCATTCATGCTGTTTTGAGCGAAGGAAGAACAATGCATCATGCTGTTCTGGATGAAAGATGGTCTTTTTAATCTTATGCTTGATTTGGGATACACCCAGTTATAATTTTAACGCTATTATTCATTTCCTTCATACTCCTGAACTGTTCACTCATAGAATGTTAGATAACTTTTTTCTCTGTGGGGGGGGGGGGGGGGGGGTAATTTTCAACATACTTGCTGTACACAAACTATTTTATATGGTTATTGGTCTTCACTGAAAAAAGGGGGGACAAACGTTTCTTGTGTTTGCAGCTGTAGGAAAACTTATCATAGTAACAAGAGGACAGGAGTTTTCTATCATTCTCATGAACCATGCTTGGCATATATATCTTTTTAGACTTAGACTTCAAAATGTCTTAACAATTTCGAGACAATTGACCACATTTTGTGGTTTGGCTCAATGATAATAATACCGAGGCATGATTAGAAAGAGCAAAAATTTCTGCACATACTGTGTCCATTTTTGTTGCATGACCATATTGTATTTGATGCCAGGAATTTTAAAAAGGACAATCAGCTTTAAAATCCTTAAATAGGCAACACATTGAGAGGTTCAAAATCATTGTTTTTTATCAAAATTGGCAATTTTTTTCAACTTTTCGACAAAGTTCCTAACCATGTATGCTGTTTTCAAAGATATCATATCTCATTAGGAAAAGGAAAATGTTATTGTTGCCAATTTGGAGAACAAAATGTGATCAATTTAGCCCTTAAAGGGAAAGTTCACCCGAAGATTACTTGAGTTTAAAAAATGCAGAAAAAAATAAAGAAAAATATTGGCGAAAGTTTGGACAAAATCCGTTAAAGAATAACGGAGTTATGGACTTTTGAAGTTTTGATTTTGTGACGTCACATGCGAGCAGCTCCTCCATTATGTAATGTGATAAATATTCCATAAAATACAGTTTTCTCAGAAAATTTAGAATATTTTCGTCTGTGCATTTGATATATTGTCAGAAATGTTATTCAATACTAGATTCTGAAAAGAAACAATATTAATTTATCGTGGAACGTAAAAAAAAATGCGAATATATGGAATATTTATTACATGACCAATGGGCAGCTGCTCGCATGTGACGTCACGAATCCAAAACTTTAAATACTCATAACTCTTTTATTACTTGAACGATTTTCATCAAACCTTCGCCAATATTTTTCTTTATTTTTTCTGCATTTTTTAAACTCAAGTAATCTTCAGGGTGAACTTCCCCTTTAAGTAATTTTTTTTCATGAAAGGGTTAACACCTGAAACCAGAATCACATAGCTTGTTTGACCATTTTTCTGTCCGTTTTTCATTCTCTTTCATTTTCCATTCAGTTTACATGCCATATCATCGAAGACTAAAACCCGATCCTCAATGAACAGAGAGATTGAGCGAATAAGAGGAGAGAGATAGAGAGAGAACGAGAGAGAGAACGAGAGAAAAGGAGGAGAGTGCGTGATAGAAGAACAGAAGAGAGGATATCACCATGGTGAGCAGAAATTGATTAGGAGAGAGATCAGATGAAAAGGAGAATATCATTATATAAGTCACATGCTCCCTCGAACTGTTCTCAATTCTTGTACCAAAGGGATTCCTGGCCTTTTTTCGCAAGTGGAAGAGAAATGAAGAATGGTCATGGTGAAAACATGTTTTCAGAGGAAGCTAGGTGAGAGATGATGCAGATGAGATATATAAAGATGGATGAAAGAGGAGCATCAAGTAGGAAAAGAATATTGATCTGAAGGACGTTATTTGGACTTTATAAATCTTAGATCTCCTCCTTCCTGCTTCAAAAAAAACAACAACAACACTTATCAAAGCACCTGGGGAATTATTTGTGACTTTGAGCAGGAATATAATATAATTCTCTGCTTATTCAATCCTTGATGCTATTTTGAGTTGTACTGCAATTTTGAAAACAGAGTAGTATCATTTTATCATGGACAATATATTTGGCTCCTTCACTACCTTAACAATATTTAATAACAGCCAATGAATTTGCTGTGTAGCCTCCTCCTCCTGCTTTTATCAGATGCTTTGGTAAACATGTGAGCATTATCCACAGAAGATGAAGAATATATTTTGGTGGTTGCTATGGTTACTGGCATCCCTCGCTTTGATGTTTCTATGCCAGACAATCTCAGCGTGGATTCTCCGCATCTTGGAGGAAAACAACTTGGCTCCTCTATGCAGCATCTGTGAATAGATGTTGGTTTAATACCTTGATACCGTTAAAAAAAAATATTGATTAAGAAAACTGTAGAGGCGAGATGGTCTCACTTTCTCACTGAGGCAAATATCGTTGGTGTTATTTTCACATTATGTAGCTCTCTTGCAATCATTCTGTTAGATCGTTAGCAAAAGATTCTTGGCAGTGCATGTAGGCTGACATGTTGTGAATGCACATGTAGATATCATTTTCCACAGACGTCTCTTTGATTTAACCTGGAGATATTAAGCTATAATATATGTACATCAGATGGCATCAGAGATTTCAAGAACCCTTGAATTAACAATACTTATATGTATGTATGTTGTTTATAATTGCAATGATCAGTTTAGCAAATACCTTATCCTGTAAGATTTTAATAAATTTCTCTTGTCAAATTTACTTTTTAATATTTGCTTTACTCTCAAATATGCCAGGCACATAATTGATAAATCAGCTGTAGATGTAGAAGACTAGTTTATATACTTACTTTCCTTCGTTGATAAGTAACAACATATTTTTGTTGCAGTATGAGAGACACAGTTTTCCCCCAAATACGCACCCCCATCCAACCATCTTTCTTTTCTTTCAATTTATCAAAAGAAGGTGCAATTTTGATTATAGTATGGTAGACTAGTTTTCAATATTCAACATTCATCTGCCTTAATAGTATCCTTTACAAGGCCATGGAAGTTTAAGAAGGGTGAAATATTTGTCTGTCACAGAGTTTATTATGCTCTGTCAAGTATTAACGATTCAACATGAAAATGCTGAAGCAGGCTTTTTTTTTTCTTTAGGCAAGTTCAATAATTCGATGTATAGGTATTGTGAATTTTAGGCCATTGAACTTTCTGATTGTAGGGAATGAAAAATGTTTCTTTCATTCGGTATGTAGGCAGGAAAAGATATATTGTATTAATGATAAATTTATGTCACACAAACCTCTTTTGTGTACTTGTAAAATAACTTGATATAATGTGTGTTGTATATATTTGTACAAAATACTAATTAAAAAATAATTAAAAAGTGGAACTGTGTCTTGACAAATCTTGTTGTACTAAATCGGAAAATATATGGGTTTTCTATCTCTGAAATTGCTTTACAATCCTCTAGTATATCTGTCGTTCATACATATATGTATATCCAGATTGAAAGGTAGAAATCAAAGGATTTTAGCCCTGGCCCCTGTCTTATAAAGAGTTAAGATTTGAATTGATCGCCACTTGAAACCAATCGGACCTCCAATCTCTTAAAGTGAATTGGTAACTTTGTAGAGGCTTGATAAAATCTGAGCTGCCTGGCCTAACATGCTATCAGTGTATGTAATATGGTGTCAAAATGAAGCCCAGGAAAAAAAAATGCACTTCAAAATCATCATGTACTTCACAAAAGTATGAACATACACAAGTGACTGGAAATGCCAGACTCATTTCCCCCCATAGACAGCAGTGTTAGACTAAAGCGTACCCCCATATGGTTTCGTAAATTGCAGTATTCAGTCATAGATATCTTAATAATAACATTATATATTTGAAAACCTTTCTATGCCTGGCTATTTATTTATCCTTCTGAACATCATTATACAAGACAGATATCAAAATTCAACAATTTATTAAAAATCAAGCCTCCACGAAGTTACCGATTCCCTTCAAGTATACAGTTGCGATTAATTTCAAGTTGCAGTCGATTTGAATCAATCGCACCTCTTTATGACACCCGGCCCTGGTCTTCAATCTGAACCAACTGTCAGAAGATTGGTGTGAATAACAATTTTGAAGTGGTTTAATATCAGGCCCTGTCCAGTCTCTGTTTCAAGTATTTTTTTTTTTTCAGATATCTTGTCAAATGAATGGGGCTCCTACATGTGTGGGTCTTTTTTAGGCTGATTTGGGTAAAACTAATTGGCCTCCCTGTGATTTATAAAAACGAGTTTGTACCAGGTAGAATTTGTTCTGATTGGAGAAGATGGACTCTTTGCTGCAGACACAATGTCCTTTACAAATTGGCAACAATAAATATGTTTATTTTGAAGTGTTACTTTAGAAGTTCTAGTGCCCACAGACCTAAAGAAAAGGACACAAATTAAATATACAAAATGACTTTTCCATGTTGCAGAAGTTTCAATGACAAGCTGTTTTTGTTTCATTAAGTTTATAATGCAAATGTGCGAATTGATCCAAACCCTCAAAATTCTGTTACAGTTCAATTTTTGCTGTATATATTCTGCAGCATTAGCCTTGGTGCCCAGTTTTTTCCTCCATATTTCATGAAAAACTAGCAACACAAATGCTTCATTGAATATTCATAATGCAGATAAGGACATCAACAGAACATTATAATTAAAGTTAGTGCAGCCCAAGGAGAATTACATCATGTAGGCTTTAGCCTTTCAAGTGGAACGATAGCAATTGTTGTTTTCCATAAGATTTTCTTGGTTTTGAAGCACTAGTTGCTGGTATAGCGATTCAAGGTTTCACCGATTATTCAATATCTGTAAATTGTTGCATCATAGAAGATCTTGAAGGAGCTTTCCCTCTCTCTCATCGACTTCAGTGATGTTGTTCAACTACTCTCTTTTTCTTGCCTTCTCCATTAGTTCCATTCCCTGGTCTTTCACTCCTCTCTTCTCAAGCCATCTCTGCAGACTGCCCATCAGTAATACTCTTCTCCTTCCTCTACTCTTCTTCCCCTCCATCTTTTCTGTCAAATTCAGATTCGTCTTTCCATCCTCCTTTAATTGTCGTTTTCCTTTTTCCTTCTTGAAAGAATAGTTGGGTCAAACTGCGTAGAAGTACTTTTTTGAAACTGGATTCCATTGCTCAAAAGAGGATGCTGTGGTCCGACAGGAAACTTGTTTGAGGAGTGTTTACCACCAGGCTTCTCGACAGGAATTTGTTTACTCTTGATCCACTTTGAGTGTAAAATATGGTCTTGCAGCATTCCAGGGGGTGATTACAGGGAGGATGAAAGCAATTTTGCAGGTCGCAAGTATGCATTGATAAATTTATTGTGCTTGTTCTGTACCCTTAGTACCTTTAATATCCTGCTGTAGGGAAGAATTCACCCTTTGTATTTTTTCTGAAGTCCCCCCCCCCCCCCCCCCGAATACTTGACTTGAGCAATTAGACTTCCATGCAGAGGCAAGAAGAACCCTTCTACCAGCAATTGTTTTTATTGTTGAATCCTGAAACGTGATGCCATTGTCCCATCCAGGTACCTACCGACTCCATTAGAATGACGTCATGCTAATTGGAAAACGACAGTAATTTACCACATTTCACAAAGGAAGTTTGTGTCCTTTTGTGCAACAGATGAGAAATCATACACAAACTCCAGTACTGTGAAGTATCATGATACCACATGTTATTTCATTGTGTACAGTATTATTCTATGACTTTGTAGGATGTTCACCCTCAAACTGTAATTATCTGGGTACCTATCACGAAACTCTGCTTATATTCTCCTGTACATTAAGAATGAACCATGCAACATAAAACCTAATTCAGAGCCTAGTTGGTATAAGCTGCATGCACTTCTGGGAAGTATTTGAGCGCAGGGAAAC
Source organism: Heliocidaris tuberculata (assembly GCA_025618425.1). Taxonomy (NCBI): domain Eukaryota; kingdom Metazoa; phylum Echinodermata; class Echinoidea; order Camarodonta; family Echinometridae; genus Heliocidaris; species Heliocidaris tuberculata. The sequence goes on from CM046849.1 coordinate 7,093,881, forward strand.
ACCAATCTGTTTTGTTAAACTGGAATTGCCATGCAACATTTGAACTGGAAAAAACAGGATCCTGTGAAGTCCATCGATTAGATTATTGCGTGCAGAGCCATAACATTTAAAAGTCACTTTCATGTCCGTCCAAAATGGAATACAACCAAATGCCTTTGGAACAGAATAAGTGTGGATTATTATTGTCTGTCTGCATTGGAATACCCTCAGTTCATCCCATACTCTAAGGATTCTGGAGATAACATGGTAATCACCTAGACGATTCCCTAAGGGGATTCCAGCACCATACCTTTCTCCCAACTTGGCTTCTGTTTTTCCCTCTGTTCGCTCACCTCTTAGCCATGATTCGGCAAGATGAGCTCGCCACCAAAGAGGGCGGGGAGCGCAAGCGTCGATGGTCGGTTCCTGGTTGGTCGGCTCCGTCCTACGTGAAGTCCTGCTTCCCTGGAGTCGGGAAAGGAAGCAACAGAGTCAGGCTGAGGCACAATAGCAGTGGTAGCATTGCATCTGTTGTAAGTACAGAGTTTGGGGTTTTATGACACTCGCTCCAGCGACAATTGCTCCACGGTCAATATCCTACACTAAGTTCATTCCTAACTTCCACATGGGACCAACACTATATACCTAACCCTAACCCTAATGCTAACCCTAAACCTAATCCTAACCCTAAACCTAAACTTAAACTTAACCTGAACTTAAATCACACCAATCACACCAATCACATCCCTAACCTTAAAGGGGAAGTCCACCCTGAGTACAGGTTGGTTTTAAAGTAGCAGAAAAATTAAAGAAACAGATCAGTGAAGGTTTCGGCAAAATACATTAAGAGAAATAAGAAAGTTATGAATTTTTGAAGTTGTAATCAATCAAACACAAAATTGGTAAGAGCTCCTTGACGTAAATCTTGCAAGCTCCTCTCCCATTTGCCCCAAAATCATTAATTTCCATTTTCTCTAAAGAAAATATCCAATCATATCTGCACCTTGGATATAATCATTGCTCATATGTTTTCACACAAAACCTTATGAAACAAAAAAATCTATTCCTTCATTAAAAACTAAGAAAATGAAAATTGATGAAATTTTCTGTACGGAGCAAATGGGAGAGGAGCTGGCATGATATGTCATGGAGTTGCCAATTTTTGTTTGATTGATTACATATTCAAAAATTGATAACTGTCTTATTTCTTATAGGATTTTCTCAAACTTTCACTAATCTGTTTCTCTTATTTTTCTTTTTTTTCAAATCAAATTAATACCAGAGTGGACTTATACTTTAATACCAGGGTGGACTTTCCCTTTAATACCAAGGTGGACTTTTCCTTTAATACCAGGGTGGACTTTCCCTTTAATACCAGGGTGGAATTTCTCTTTAATACCAGGTTGGACTTTTCCTTTAATACCAGGGTGGACTTTCCCTTTAATACCAGAGTGGACTTTTCCTTTAATACCAGGGTGGACTTTCCCTTTAATACCAGGGTGGAATTTCTCTTTAATACCAGGTTGGACTTTTCCTTTAATACCAGGGTGGACTTTCCCTTTAATACCAGAGTGGACTTTTCCTTTAATACCAGGGTGGACTTGCCCTTTAAAGTTATTTGGTAACTTTGTAGAGGCTTGATAAAATCTGAGCTGCCTGGCCTTACATGCTATCAGTGTATGTAATATGTTGTAAAAATGAATCCCAGGAAAAAAAAAAAGCACTTCAAAATCATCATGTGCTTCACAAAAGTAAACATATGCAAGTGACTGGAAATGCGGGACTCATTTTCCCCCATAGACTCAGTGTTAAATTAAAGCGTACGCTTTCGTAAATGGGAGTATTCAGTCATAGATATCTTGATAATAGCATTATATATTTGAAAACCTTTCTATGCCTGGCTATTTATTTATCCTTCTGAACATCATTATACAAGACAGATATCAAAATTCAACAGCTTATTAAATCAAGCCTCCACAAAGTTACCGAATCCCTTTAATACCAGGGTGGACTTTTCCTTTAAGACCAGGGTGGACTTGCATTTTAATACCAGGGTGGACTTGCCCTTTATTACCAGAGTGGACTTTCCCTTTAATACCAGGGTGGACTTTCCCTTTAACCCTACATCTTTGATGCAATAAAGACATGAGCAATTGTCAATGTAGCAGATGTCAGAGCACCCAGAGTTTGATCCTACACCCCCCCCCCCCCCCACCCCCGGAAAAAAAATAAATAAAGAAATTGATGTTTGCACGAAAGTGAGTTGTTTTCTGGGCCCTGTTTCATAAAACATGTGATCAATAACGAATTGCAATAACTGTTATAAGCTACTGAAATCCTTGCATCTGATTGGCTGAGAGCAAATTTGTCATAGAAATGTGGCAGTTGCTACTGAAAACAAGTTTTATGAAACGGGACCCTGCTGTGCAATGTTGAAATTTGAAAAATATATTCACATTCAAACTAGCATGTTTCTGAACTCTGTGTACTCCTGACCACATTGAATACTGAGAGCCAGAAGGGCATTAACTCATCATTTTATTCAGAGTTAACACCCTTCTAGCTCTCAACAGACAACTAGTTGTTTTGAATGGGTTGGGAGGAGGGGGGGGGGGGGGGGGGGGGGGGGAGGAGGAGGCATACAGGAAATTCATTGCAGATGAATTTTAGCATAATATTTCGGAAATTTCCTATGAGTTTGCATGCATTTCCTCATTTGGGGGGTAAATTTTTAGCAAACTTCAAACAAGCATATCACACATTCAAAAAAACTTTTTTTCTTTTTTGATATTTGATTTTTGACTTGGCAAAAGGGATTTATTTTCTAATTTACCCTATTATTTTGGATTGTTACCTCCCCCCCCCCCCAAAAAAAAATGTTATGATTATATTTGCTAAAAAATTACAAATTTAGATTTTAGGAGATCAAAATGGATATGTAATTTAGCTGAAATCTGATGCACTCTCCTCTCTAAATGCATGATTTAAGAAAAAAAATTTTATTTTTTTTTAACTTATTATCATGAGCACCCAAAGTCTGTCTCTGTATATCCACCCATCTTTGCATTGAGCATGCTTTATTTATTGATTAAAAGACATAATATGGAAGTTGTTTTTGACTATTTTGTTGCTTTGCTGTGGTTTTCAACAAAAGGATAAACATTGTATTTACCTGTAATCAAAATGTGAATTATGAAGTGAAAATTTGTTGTTTATACATGCAGGTGTCAAAACTGGCCAGCTGAAAGATTTTCTTGACCCTGAATTAAGTTTAAGCAGTAGTCCACACTGGGTTGACAGTACACAGACCCATGATAACAGTGCATTGTGGGGGTAGCTCTGGACGAGAATAATGACTATTAACGGGAAATCCAAGCTTTGTAATAATTTGATTTGTGTGAATGAAAGCAGAAAATTAGAGAAGCAGATTGGTGAAAGTTTGAATGAAATTGGACAAGCAATAAGAGAGTTGTGATTTTTAAGAAGTTGTAATCACTATACATATGGGAGTTTCAAATTGGCCGTGTGTATCGGTATGGTCACTGTGATGTAGCAGCGGTCAACTTTCCCATTCGTTCAAACACACAAAATTATTAAAATATACAATTTTCAAAATGTAGAATCCTTTTCATATGCTACCAACAATATACTTCGAATACTGCCCCAAGGGAAAAGGCGCTCTGGGGAGAAAACCAGAATTTAATGATATTTTGGTGTACGACAAATGGGAGAGTTGACTGTGCATACGTCACAATTGATTCAACAAATTGCCAGTTTTAGATTCGCATAGATGTAGTGATCTCATTTTTTAAAACATAACTTTTTTATTCTTTGTCAAATTTCTTTCAAACTTTCACCATCCTATTTCACATATTTTCCTCCTTTCACACTATCATCTCTTTACAAAGGTTGGATTGCCCTTAAGATAGAGGGTTGATTGATTGATTGTCGAATTTATTTCATTCATCATAAAAAACATTTACATAAAATAACATACAATATAGCATACATATAAGGTCAAAATAACATATATTACAAAGATAATCATAAAATATAATATACATCACAAAGGTAATCTGGAGAAAATATAGGGGAAAGAGAGTATTTTTTATGAGAATGAGGAGACAGCTAGAAAGGTAATGCCTTATTAGTGCTGACCACTTTGACTGAACCTTATTTTATCCTAATTTCAGATTTTCAGTTTCAGTTTTTTGTTAAAGGAAACCAAAACCCAAGGAGAGAATCAATGTTATTGGAAAGTGAGAATTCAGAGAAGCACTTTACAAAAAGTTTCATTAAAATTGGTTAAAAAATGAGAGAGTTATGGAAGTTTGAAAAGTCTCGTTTTACTTTCTATGGGGATCCTCAAATTGGCAAAATTGCTTCAAAATGGCTGATTTTGTGAACAACTCTCCATTTGTTTTGTACACAGATTTTCAGATTTTCCCCATTATCTTTCAAGGTGCAGTTAATCTCCTTCTGAGCTCAACATATATAATGGGAAAATGTATTTTACACCACATATGTCAAGTTCAGGAGGAGACAAGGAGCACCCTGAGAGATAATGGGGAAAATCTGAAAATCTGTGTACAAAACAAATGGAGAGTTGTTCACAAAATCAGCCATTTTGAAGCAATTTTGCCAATTTGAGGATCCCCATAGAAAGTAAAACGAGACCTTTCAAACTTCCATAACTCTCTCACTTTTTAACCAATTTTAATGAAACTTTTTGTAAAGTGCTTCTCTGAATTCTCACTTTCCAATAACATTGATTCTCTCCTTGGGTTTTGGTTTCCTTTAACAAAAAACTGAAACTGAAAATCTGAAATTAGGATAAAATAAGGTTCAGTCAAAGTGGTCTCAATTTTAAGACATTTTGCCCTATTCAGAAGTCGACAACTACCAGTATAAATTCAGTTTTTAAATGGTCAACATTGTATAATGAAAATTTAATTAAAAAAAACCCCCAAAACAAGGTCTTGTAGTAATTTAGAGATTTTGACATTTTGAATGAAAACTCTGATAAAGAATCAGGGTCGTTCTGTTGGTGAACATCATATAGTATGAAATTGTACACTGCTGGGCTCTTTGATCTCTCTTAAGGTAGCTTAGCGAAACGTGATACGTAAAAACGCGGGAAAGATGCATATGACAAAATTATTCAAAATTTTATTCTATAGAAGCAGAACCAAAATATTAGGATGTAGAATTAGTATTTAAATCTTTGAACACTTTTAAGCAAAATAATATGAAAACTTTTATTCAGATATGTCTGATTCTAATTTTAGAAGCATTTACAAAACTGACAATTTTCCTGTATGCATCTTTCCTGCGTCTTTATGCGCCTTTGCATTTTGCTAATATAATATAATACACAGTTTATGTGTAAATGTAAGCCTCTTTTGCTATATGTTCATGGTATCTGTTTCTCTATTAAAAATTTCATAATACCAATATTAACCTCATTAGAAAAGGTTGTTAGACATGTAGTGTATATGAGTGCAATCATGTAGGCCTACAATTTTATTTCTGTGTGCTTTCAAAGTGGTTATTTCCTCTTAAAACTGCAAGAAAGTGCAGGTACATGCATAATTTTGATCATAATTTTAATTCAGTCATTGCTTGTACTTTCTTGTAAAGTGTTATTATGTATGCCTGTGCTTTTGACAACCTGATGATTTATGAGGTTAGAAGAAGAAAACAAATTTACATTTAATCCTATGATTTTACATAAACTTAAAGGGAAATCCAACCTTATTGGCAAGTTGCTCTAAAAGAAAGATGAAAAATCAGAGAAGAAGATTGGTGAAAATTTACACGAAATTGGACAAGCAATAAGAAAGTTATGAATTTTTGAAATTTGTAATCACTATACATATGGGAAACTCAAATTGGCCGAATAGGTAATGTCACTGTGATGTAGTTGCGGACAACTCCACGGTTCGCTCCAACACACAAAATTACTAAAATGTTATTTTTTTCAAAATGTATTACTCAGTAGGGTTTTTTTCTTTCATGAGGACCTATAACAATATGCTATCTCAAATATAATTTGAGTACTGCTCCAAGGGTAAAGCGCTTCAGAGAAAACTGCAAATGAATGATATTTTTGTGTACGACAAACGGGAGAATTATCCACAATCGACTCACCAAATTGGCAATTTGAGATTCGCATAGATGTAGTGATCTCATTTTTCAAACATCCATAACTTTCTTATTCCTTGTCCGATTTCTTTCAAACTTTCACCATCCTGTTTTTATTTTTCTGCTTTCAAACAAATCATCTTATTACCAAGGTTGGATTGCCCTTTTAAAGCTTGTTGAGGAGCCCTGTAGGAAATTATACATACCATATTTTAATGTAATTTTTTTGTTCAAAATATGAACAAAATATAATAATAATGATAATTCATATGATTTATATTCCGCTTGTGGAGTGCTCTAGGCGCAGACATATCCTTGTGACAGATTGCGTACAAGGTTTACAACAAAAGAGAGAGTATGCTGATGGATTCAAGGACTGCTGTAAAAATGTAAAAAACTTGGGCATGCATGAATTTTGCAAGCGGTTCAGAATTTAGAAAGTTTCTTGCCATGAAAATAGGCTACAAATCATTAAAGGAAACCAAAACCCAAGGAGAGAATCAATGTTATTGAAAGTGAAGATTCAGAGAAGCACTTTACAAAAAAAGTTTCATTAAAACTGGTTAAAAAATGAGAGAGTTATGGAAGTTTAAAAAGGCTTGTTTTACTTTCCATGGGGATCCTCAAATTGGCAAAATTGCTTCAAAATGGCTGATTTTGTGAACAACTCTCCATTTGTTTTGTGCACAGATTTTCAGATTTTCCCCATTATCTTTCAAGGTGCAGTTAATCTCCTTCTGAGCGCAACATATATAATGGGAAAATGTATTTTACACCACATATGTCGAGTTCAGGAGGAGACAAGGAGCACCCTGAGAGATAATGGGGAAAATCTGAAAATCTGTGTACAAAACAAATGGAGAGTTGTTCACAAAATCAGCCATTTTGAAGCAATTTTGCCAATTTGAGGATCCCCATAGAAAGTAAAACGAGACTTTTCGAAACTTCCATAACTCTCTCATTTTTTAACCAATTTTAATGAAACCTTTTGTAAAGTGCTTCTCTGAATTCTCACTTTCCAATAACATTGATTCTCTCCTTGGGTTTTGGTTTCCTTTGAACAAAGTTTTAGGCTTTATGGTAGGTCCATAATCAGAGATACCAACCATTACGGTTTCGCTGTATTTGTTTAGGTTTTATCGCGCTTGTTACGGTGTTACGGTGTTACGGGAAACCAAACAAAAATACACGTAGGCCCTTGCATATACGTCTACACATTCGCTCACAAGTGCGCTCACTGAATTTCGCTACATGGAATGGGCACGATCACTGTTGTGCATCAGGGATGCTGCGGCATCCGTCGGTGCTCCCATAACGGTCGAATAATGGTATGTCAGAACTCACATACAACTTTGTACATGAAGGTACAGAGAGATTGTTTTTTAGTTTGTTTTTCGCTGATATCACACTTGTTGCTTGCGATAATCGTAAAAACGTACCACAAAACACCCAATTTCTTGATTTTTAGCCCTTTTTTGGCGACCCTGTTTCTTAGCACTGGACTGAAGCCCCGCATGCTTTGGAAAAATCGCGCCGATCCCGCATTTTTGACGATGGAATTTAGCTATTGAGGTAGATTTTTGGAGGTGACTTTGGAACTTACTTTTGGTGAGTAACAATTTCTGAGTGTTTAATGATGTGTTTTGTGTATGCTGTAGCTACCGGTATAGAATTCGCTGGCATGCAGTCAAATCATTGCGGCGGTCGAATGACGGAAAAAATGATGCTTCGTCAGCGTGTGTTCCGGTGATATCCTGAAAAATCCGGAAAATCCTGAAAAATATAAGTTACTGACAACCATTCTTTGGGGTTGGCATCTCTGCATAAGCCCTCTGGTGACTCTTTTTTTTCTCTCTCTTTCTCTCTCCCTTTCCATATAGATCTATATCTTCTCTCTATCTCTTCTTTCTCTCTCTCTCTCTCTCTCTCTCTTCTCTCTCTCTCTCCTCTCCTCTCTCTCTCCTCTCTCTCTTCTCTCTCTCTTCTCTCTCTCTCTTCTCTCTCTCTCCCTTCTTCCCCATATTTCTCTATTTCTCTTCTCTCCATCTCTCTCTCTCTCTCTCTCTCTCTCTCTCTCTCTGTCAGCCTGTATATCTTTTATACTGCCATGTAGCATCCATGTAGGCCTACATAGACTTTCACAGCCATGTACGTTCATGTTTCTATTGGAATGTAGACCTTGCTCTTCACGAGACATGACAATACGCAAACACTGCGAATGCAAGTACAGAGTACATGTTGTTAGCTGCGACATTGCAAACTCGATTTAAAAGCAAGCCATGTGCGATGTTTTGGACAAAGTCCAAGCAAAATATAGCTCTCCATAATAGCTGGACCGCATGGCACTGTGCCAAAATCCTCCCACACACCCCAAGTTTGTTGATACCCTGTGGAGCTTGCACTAGTCTGAATGAGCAAACACTTTCTGGTTTGACATTTTCAATTCTTCCCATTCTCTTTGTGCCTTTTCATATGTCCTCTTGTCTGTATTTGATATTAAACGCAAAAGAGAAATCTATCTTATTAATGTATGCAAATGAAAGACAAGGAAAGGAAAAGAAAATGTGCAGGAATAGAATTCTTGTTTACTCGTTATGTATTCTTACAGGGTGTTCAGACGCAAAAAATTTATACCAAAACGGTCTATACGATGAATTTTTGTGGATTTATGTGTGTGAACGCTGACTAATGAAACGTCGTATAACGAAACGTCGTATAACGAAACTGGGGTCAGAGCATCGTTTCGAACTAGAACTCGATAACGAATCACCTTTCCGTGTGTGTCTGAACGTATGGCGACCATAGAACGGTATAACTGGGTGGTCTTAACGTGAGCGCGCGCGAAAGGTGTCCTTACCAAGGGGGCGGGGACTGGCAGCGACCATAACAACATGCGCATCTATACAATGTTTTTCTAATCGGTCGAGATATGTGTCTGAACGGTCCGTAGGCTATACGATGAAAATTTTATATGACGTTTCTTTATCTAGTTTCGGTATAAACGTTTTGTGTCTGAACAGGGGGATAGTCACGTCCAGAAGCGAGCTCTGTAAAGCATTTGGTCCGTCGTAAGTGCTATGCACATTATTGCTGTACCAAGTGAATAGGCAAGGCAAAGTGAGTTATGATAGGAAATATAGAGACATTGATCTTTTCTTTGTCTGTTAACCCTTTCGAGACAATTGACCACATTTTGTGGTGTGGCTCAGTAACTTTCGATTCAGAGCTCTAAAAAATATACCAGATGCATGAGTACAAAGAACAGAAGTTTCTGCACACACTATGTCCATTTTTGTTGCATGACCATATTGCGTTTGATGCCAGGCATTTTGAAAACGAGAATAAGCTTTAAAATCCTTAAATTGGGAACACATTGAGAGATTAAAAATCATTGTTTTTTATCCAAATTAGCAATTTTTTCAACTTTTCGACAAAATTTGTAACCATGTATACAGTGCGTCCCCCAAAAAAGTTAACAGTTGGAAATAGTCTCCCAAAATAAATATTTCAAAATATTTGTAGGAAATTTTCATACCCGTGGATAGATTAGGGTCTGTTCTATCAAATGACACCAAAATATGTGGCAATATTTTGAGCTCGAGTGAGCAAAAGCCATTATTGTGAAATGGTGCAAAATCTATGGTTGACAAAACTTTGTATTGGTTCTGTCTGGTATCAGCAAAGTTTAGAGTTTTGAAAAGGCTTAGAAACTTTCATATTCTGATCATTAAAAGGCAATTTATGAAAGAATAAGCTTTGTTTTCTGTATGTCTTGACATATCCCATCAAAACTTTATTGTTGACTGAGAAAACCAGCTTGAATTATAACCTTGCCAAAACTAATATTTCGAAACTCTCAGTAAAGCAGTTAATTGCTCACTGAAACATGAAAATATTGATGAGATACGTAAGGACATACAGAGAACAGAACCTCTTCTTTGATAAATTGTCTATTATTCATCAAATATGAATGTTTATAAGCCTTTTCATGACACTCAACATTGCTGATACCATCCAGAAGAAATACAAATTCTTGTCAAGTCTGGATTTTGCACCTTTTCACAAAAGTGGTCTTTGCTCACTCGAGCGTAAAATGTTGCCATATATTTTGGTGTAATTTGATAGAAGAGATCCTACGCTATCCACAGGTATGAAATTTTGCTTGAAACATTTTGAAATATTTATTTGGGGAGACTTTTTCTGACTGTTAACCTTTTTTTGGGACGCACTGTATTGTTTACAAAGACATTACACCTTTATTAGAACCATGTAGCACTGAAAGAAATATATTGTTATTGCCAATTTAAAGAACAAAATTTCATCAATTTTCCCCTTAAATAATTCCTGTCTTGAAATGGTTAATTTGTATTCCTATTCCACAACAGGTAAGGAAAAGTCTGAAACTATTCCTGAGTAACATCAAATATTAAATAAGCAGTATAATTAAAAAAAGATAACTCAAACTGAACTGAAAAGAGAGCTGTATCCGAACATATTTCAGGGAGACACCTGCAGTAGGCCTACACATATAAGCCTATTGGGTAGCCTGCAAGCTACATATGTTCAAATATACTAGTGATTCAAACGGTTACATGTCATTTTTTTGAAGGTTCGTTACTCCCGAGGTTCATTTACTCTGAAGGTTTGTCACTCCAAAGGTTTATAATTCTGCAGGCTTGTAATTTCGAAAATGAAAGAGGGTTCTTAATTCCATAAATGAAATAGGGTTCATAATTCTGAAGGTTCGTAATTCTGAAGGTTCGTAATTCTGAAAGTGTAATAGAATCTTACATCATTTTTCGGAATAACAAGCCTTCAGAGTAATGCAACAGGGAAATTTGTGTTTTGGAATAATGAACCTTCGGAAATACAAACCTTTCGAAAAATGAGTGCTTCCCATTCAAATTCCAAAGCCTAGTATGATCAGGGTTTTGCAGTATGTTTTTCTTGGTAATCTTGCCATCCATGATATTTGGGATAGATTCTATATATGAAATCCACGACTGAACACACCCTTCATCATTCATATACACTTGGGTCTGAAGCCTCAGACCAAGCTCAGACCAGGGTCTTGTCCCTATTTCCCAAATTAGCCTTCCCTCCCAGGGACCCCATATCCCAGCCCCCAGGCACTGGCCTCTGTTTACTTTTTGTCCAATCATAACAAAGCAAGGGAGTGTGCCAGGCTAGTCTCCAATTGCATACCCTAGTTGATTGCGGCTCAAAGTCTACATTCAAGACTATGTCATGAACATATATGTTTGTCACTCACATACCCTGCATTTGGTGGACTCTCATTGGTATGGTACTCACATATTCAACCTCACAAGTCACATAAAATTCAACGCCTAGATATGTGCATATTTTTTTTGCAAAATTGTACAATAGTGTCGTTATTTTGAGACTAGTTGCATTGTTGTCATCGAGCCATATAATAATACATCCACATGTGTGCTCTTCGATCTTCCAAGGTTGCTTTCATTCACTGGTCACTCATGCCTGGACACTGCACCCATACAAATATTACAAAGTACATGTAGTTATCAGTTACTGGCATATACATAATTTCTGTATATTTATCAAGGAGATATCAACTGTGTGATTTGCTGTCGTTCCTGTGATAATGTGGACACCTCACTGTTCCTCTACAGAGAAATTATTTGTTGGCATTTACAAAATTTCTGTGTATTTATCAAGGAGTTGTTATTACCATCAACTGTATGATTTGCTGTTGTTCCTGTGATAATGTGAACACCTCACTGTTCCTGTACATAAACATTATTTGTTGGCATTTACATAATTTCTGTGTATATATCAAGGAGTTGTCATTACCATCAAATCTAAGATTTGCTGAAGTTTTCTATGATTGGAAGCAATTTTGGAAGGCAGGAAGGATCCATGCTTTTTGTTTATTTTGATTGACGAGAAAGGATCTACTATTTGAGGCAGACTGTAATTGGATATGACCTAGATTTACAACGTCCCTGTCAAAGCAAGGATTGGTGATTATTGGTGTCTTTTGAGAATGAGTTGTGTTGCTCCAAATATTTTTCCTACTGTTTTTGCTGTGCTGTTCTTTTCTGCAGTGTTATTTAGGAATTGCTGTGATTCTTTTGAAGGCAGAAATTGATGTGCGCAGTGAATCCTGCAGTTGACAAGATAATAGAAATTGATTTTGCATCTTTATTTTTTCTGCAGTGAACTGTGTAACTTTTTCTGTTGCAGTACCTCAATTTTGCATGATGATTTTCTCTTATATAAATATTTCAGGGTAATATTCACACCTTGTAAGGCTATTGGACGGCATATTAACACATTTTGCCCATTTAAAAGTGCAGTTCACCCTCTGCTGGCAGTATTGTAAATCTGCCTCTTTGAGTCGTGATCATGGAAGCCAGGTAATAGAGTAAAGTTACCCATCAATTTATTATGCTATGTAACTGGCATTCTTGAGTGTGTGGACTTAAATAATGGCATGGTGGCAGCGGTGGGATAAGATTTCTGGCCATTGAATTGACTGGAATAATGGCATGAATTGTCATTTCATCTGTTAACTTATTGCATGATAGAGTGTTTAATAAAAAGCATATTATACTTTTGATTGATAACTCGAAAAGCTACAAATTCTTTCGAACTGAGCTTTGCTCATTATAATGTTACAGAGTGTAGAATTTTATTTTGAGTATTAAAGGTTCATGACATATCTTCAAAGCAAAATTTAAGAAGAAGTAATACTTTGAAATATTGGAGTAGATTTTCATCTTTTAACAAATCAAGGCTTTAAAATTTTTGAAGGGTTATCAATCTATATGTAGGAAGGAGGGGGGAGGGGGTCAGGGGAGCGCTACAGGTAGCGAAGGCAGACCTGTTTGCAGGTTTGAATTTAAAGAAAATCACGATTATTGCAGGCATCCACCCTCTCACTTGTACACTATTTCTGAAGAAGGAACTTGTTTATGAGAGAATTTGAAGTTTAGAGTTGTTGGGTTAGGTGAAAAAGGTATCAGTCTGAATGAAGGAGGAGGGGGGGGGGGGGTAAAAACTACAGGTTTTTTTTAGCAGACTGTCTGTATGTGGGTCTGCATTTAAAGAGAAGATTTAGTAATATGGTAAAGATGAGAAACAAGTTGTTAACTCCCCCCCCCCCCCCCTTTTTTTTTTTGTCAGTTTAGAAGAATTTCATGATAGAAATGTCCCCTGAAAGTATTACCTTTCAAATGCTTCCATATTCAAAATATGAGAATAGAGCTGAAAAGTCTAGGCCAAAATTTCATGCCACAAGTGTGTGTGTGTGTGTATAGTCCCACATACCGATTTCTGTGCGCAGTGCTGTTCACTGCATGTGGTTTTCATCAAGATTTAGTCAGTTTCTTGTCACTTTGATGATTTCAAAACTTTGAAATACACAATTATACCCTATAATCTACCTTTCTCAATAGTTTCCTACGTAGTGTAATCCCATAGCCAGAACTCAACTGTATCTTTACAGGAAAATTCCCCCTGATTACAACTTGGTTTTAAAAGAAGCAGAGCAAAATACGATAAGAAATATCAAAGTTCTGCATTTTTGTATTTGTAATCAATCAAAAACAAATTGGCAACTCTGTGACGTATCTTGCAAGCTCCTCTCCCACTTTCCCTGTACCCCCAAACTGATTAATTTCCATTTTCTCTAAAGCACCTTTAATATAATCATTGCTCATATGTTTTTACAGAAAACCTGTATGAAGTAATTAATCAATTCCTTCATCAGAAACTAAGAAAATGAAAATTTAGGAAATTTTCTTTACTACAAATGGGAGAGGAGCTCGCAAGTTATGTTACGGAGTTGCCAATTTGTGTTTGATTCATTACAACTTCAAAAATTCATAATTTTTTTATTTCTTGTCAGGTTTTGCTCAAACCTTTACTGACCTGTTTCTTTAATTTTTCTGCTTCTTTTAAAACTTACTTGTAATCAGAGTGGACTTTCCCTTTAACTCTTACTTACTTACTTACTCTTACTTATATCCTAATGGAATTTGCTCAAACTTTTAATTGTCTGTTTGTCTCATTTTTCTGCTTTTATTCAAATCAACTAAATACCAGAGTGGACTTTCCCTTGAATGGGAATCATGATTATTACGAGCATCCAGCCTCACAATTGTACACTACACTGACTAGGTTATTTGTGGTTGACTAGTCACACTTATTTAATAAAGTTGCCACTTACTTACCTAATAGTGTGAAAGCACAGACACTTTTCCTGTTAAATTTGATGCAAGGTCATTAACCCTTTCGAGACAATTGACCACATTTTGTGGTTTGGCTCAATAACTTGTTATTCAGAGCTCTAAAAAATATACCAGATACATGAGTAGAAAGAGCAAAAATTTCTGCTCACACTATGTCCATTTTTGTTGCATTACCATTTTGCGTTTGATGCCAGGAATTTTGAATAGGAGAATAAGTTTTAAAATCCTTAAATTGGCAACACTTCGAGAGATTCAAAATCCTTATTTTTTATCCAAATTGGCAATTTTTTCAACTTTTCGACAAAATTCCTAACCATGTGTATTATTTTCAAAGACATTACACCATATTAGAACCATGTAGCACTGAAAGAAAAATTTTATTTAGTGAAGTATCAGCGACACTTTCATGGTGGAGAAACTGAATTGTAGATTAGTTTTTCAGGGTTACACCATGTAATTCTTTCAAGGAATAAGAGCCCTGAAAAGGGCTGGTGAGCTCCGCTAAGAGCTCTGTGGTTCTCGACGTTTCGATCAGTATGCTCTGATCGTCATCAGGAGAATGACTAGAACACTGCCCAGTGGAGGCTATTTATTGCCTACGGAGGGATCCGATTCACAGCCTGTTTGGCGCCAATCGGAAATGCCCGCGAATTTAATTCACGGGTGCATTCTCATTCTGGTCACTGGTGGCGCTATAATTCCTCTAAACAGAGAAAGCAGCGGACGGTGCCATTGTTTTCTCTGAATAAAGAACAAGGGCCAGATTTTCCGCTGAATGATTGCTCCCCTTTAGAGCCGGTATTTAGTGAAGTATCAGCGACACTTTCATGGTGGAGAAACTGAATTGTAGATTAGTTTTTCAGGGTTACACCATGTAATTCTTTCAAGGAATAAGAGCCCTGAAAAGGGCTTGAAAGAATTACATGGTGTAACCCTGAAAAACTAATCTACAAAAAATATTATTGTTGCCAATTTGAAGATCAAAATGTGATCAATTTAGCCCTGAAATAATTCCTGTCCCGAAAGGGTTAATTAGTTTTTTTCATTGTATATTTTGTTTTGGTAGTGGTATTGATAGTATTTATTGACTGCTTTGAGAAGCATGGGTTAGAGCAATTGCACTTCAGTGATCTCAATTCCTTAAAATTGTGCTTAAAGGTAATAAACAGTAGTGGTAGCAAAATGAAAGTTGGCATGAAACTGCTCAAAAACAGTCTCATATTGTTCGGCTTGCATAAAAAGATACATGAGTGAGATAATCCGGTATTCTATTCATGATTTCCGGTGATTTTCAGTAAAATAATTCAAATGATCGAATATAAACGGTTACCTTATACCCTTGCTAAGGACCACCTACCCCGACGCTCCCGGCTCAACGGCGCACAGCGGTTCGCACACACTGTTTACACGTGTGTGAACTGTCAACGCGGTACCGCGCTTGTAATTCGATGTTTATTTTGGGGGATATTTTAGCCATTTCTAAACCATTTTTCTTCAAACAAACGTCACCTACGTTCGAAATTAATCATTTCACAACATTATATGTAGTAATTTCCATTCCAGCTGACAAAGTAGTTAAATATCCAAAGCGCCACCTTTCCCACTACTGTACGATACCTTTAAGGGGAAGTCCACCCTAAAATAAAGTTAATTTGGATAAAAGAAGAAAAATGAGAGAAACAGATTAGTGAAAAAAAAAATCATAACTTTCTTATTTCTTATTGGATTTTGCTCAAACCTTTACTGATCTGTTTCTTTAATTTTTTTTTGCTTCTTTTAAAACTAACTTGTAATCAGGGTGGACTTTCCCTTTAACTCTTACTGGTTTCCGAACCCAAATGCATTCAGTTCAGGTCGCGATTTGAAGGGAATGAATTAATCAAGTTCATGACTTGGCATTTAAGTGGTTTGCAAGCACAGATGTATGCAGATGAAGTTATAATTTGTAGGGGCTGATAGATGAATGAATCAGTTGATGACTTGGCCTTTAGTTCTAATTAGAGTTGAGTTTGTGATTTGTAGGGAATGATAGATGACTTAATCAGTTCATAAGTAGCTAGCTGTAGATTAAGCATTGAAAGTCAGTGAAGTATATTCATGAGACCTTGTATGATCACTTTCGTGCTGTTCCCGCTAGGTTAACCATCCGAAAAAGAACAGTTGGCAGCCAAAACTCTTTTTAATGGTTTTTTGTTTTCCATTAACTTTTGAATGAATTTTTAGAAGAAATATAGGCCCTGATTTTTTTTCCTCTTACATTTTTCCAACAGGATAATGGCATGATCAGTATAAGATTTGGATTGTTTTGTGTATTCACTTTCTTAAATTGTAAATTTCTATACTCAGGGAAAAAGAGGACAAGAAAATAATCCATCATATAAATAGTTTGAAGGTGTTGGACTGTTTGCCTACATGTACTTCGGGTCCATCATGGTGTGTTGTAAAGACAGATTTTTTTTTTTTTTTTTTTTTTGCAAGGTGAAACTTTGCAACAGTTCCATGTTGTGGCAGTTGTGATTCACTTACTTCACGGCATGAAATTTTTGCGAATCTTGACTACTTGTGAAATTCAAGAAAGTTTAGTGCACATGAAAAATTCTGGTTTTACAGTATTACAGAATTCAGAGTCTAGAGTAAAAAAAAATCCTCTTAAAGAGAACGTTGAGTTCTGGGAAAGGTGAAATATAATTTGTGAGCTTTCTCATTCCTTTTATGTCAGTTTGGAAGAACATCATATAGAAATGTCCCCTGAAAAGGATTGCTCCTCAGTTGCCCTCTTGAGGAAATATGACGAGAAATAGCTCAAATGTTTGGGCTGAACATTCATGCCACATGTGTGTGCAGTACAGTATACCTATTTCTGTGTACAGTGAATGTGCTTTTCGGCGAGAATGGGTCCATTTCATATCATTTTGATAATTCCAAAAGCTGACAGTATACACCGATTCTTATGAAGACATGATCAACCTTTCCCAGTTGCTTTGAGACAGTTTCTTATACAATGTAATCGCATGACCAGAACTCAACTTTACCTTTAATCTTTGGATGCAGACTGCATTCTGAAAGGAACATAAAAAGTATTATGAAGTTATGATTTACTTTTGCATGTACAGTGTAGGCTACTTCTTCCAGACCGTGTCCACAATTTATTAGGACCTAAACACTAGTTGAATTTTAATAGAATATATTAATCTTATTCCCTCTGGAATGGTACTGTCTGTGCAAAGATAGAATGATTCACCAATATGTGCAGGTGGTGGTGTTTTGTTTTCTATTTTAATTGTAAAAAGAGTGTTTTGTCTGGGCATAAAAATACAATGGTCTAAGTTATTTGATAGCCTGCAGTGGTATTTGTTCAGGTCAGTTCTACCTTATCGACCAAGACCTAGTCTGTGGGCACAGACTCTATTTTGACATGCAGTCTTAACACAATTTTATAAAGCCTTGAGCATAGCCTAACTTTGTCAGTCTCTGGCTGTGTACGGAGTAGCTATAGTACAGGCCCTATGGAGTGCAGTAGACAGTGTAGTCTGCATAGTCTGACCGTTCAGACACTCTGTTTTGCATTTTCGATATACAAGGGTTTGTATCTGCAGACTAACCAGCACCTGGCCTAGAGAAAATCAAACACAGTCCGGATAAGGGGGTGACCAAAATTAGGCCAGTTGTGGCAGTGCATACAGCTCTACATGGTCAACTCAATGTACATGTAGGATTTTAGTAGTAAGTGTCCATGGATAGATGTAGAAATACAGGAAGAAAGCATATACTGTATTTGAATCATCAGGAGCTTGTTGCAACCACAAACCAGCTGCTTCAAAGCTGATTGGGCATGATGAAGTCGTGAAGCCATCGTAGCATAAGCACCAGAAGCACCTGGATATTGGTGTGCCCTACATAATTACCTGCAGGAAATTTGCTCAGTAACCAACCTGTTCCCAACTGTCTTATTCCATTGGGTGACTGTATTGACAACAGCCCTCTGTAACCACAGGTGAATTGGTGAATTTTCAAGAAGAGACCTTGCTTTAAAGAGATGATGAATCAGTTATTTGTAAGTAGACATATAGCAGATCACCTCACTAAAGCAAACCATGAATTACCTCATAGTCTTTGATAGATACATGTATGATGGGGGGGACCTAAAGCTACACACTTTGTTTCCAGCCACTAAAAAGTCGTTTTATGCAGGGGTGTATGCAAATTTCTTTAAATATCTTGGTTCTACATATTCTGAAGTTAAATCGCTCACAAAATTACGACGGACGGATGTTAGAAAAAAAACTTCATTTCGAGTCGATGATGATGCCCGTGTCACATATTGTTCTGCAAAATGAAAGGGTCCTAAAGCTAGGCACGTGTAATAAATGAATGCAGATTTTGATTTTGAAGCTGAATATTTTCACCCCGATTCCCAAATAGTGATAATATCACAAAAATAAAGGAAAATTACTCATTCTTTTTGGAAAACTTAAATGATATTCTTGTTGCTTAGTCATGGCATAAATTTGGCGCACTGAACACGTCGCATTGCGCGTATTTGCTGGGTGCGTGGCTTTAGGACCCGCAAAGCTTTAGGACTCCTAACCATATGTGTACTACTTTTCTTCTGTGTAAACTTTATGTACGTGTACTACTTTAAAAAAAAAAAAGTTTGTGCCAACTGCCAAAATTTAATGACAAACAGTAGCACGCTGAACTGAAGGGGGGGGGGGGGGCACAGGAGCAGTTTGGACTAGAAATTATTAATTTTAATCAGCTGTAACTGTATATTTTATACCCACAATTTTGGCTACAATGTAGTATTGTTGTTGGTTTTTTGTTTATTTTTTTTGTTTATTTTTTTTTTTAATTGCTTAAAACTAGATACAGCAGCAACTTGTACTTGTTCAGTCTCCATTTGCCAGACAGACAAAGAGTTGAAATCAAGGAACTAAAAAAAAAAACAACAACAAACCATCGATGAACCCTGCTATTGAGGAAGGGAAATATCACTATAAGTTTAGCAATCAACCCTGCCCTTTACCATCTTCTGTGCATTTTTCATAGGAAAAGAAGTAAATAGAGACTATTTTATCAGGGAAATGTCTACTAAAAAAAAGTTATAGTTCCCTGAAATTTACAGTTCCCTGCTTTTAGTTTAGTGAGGCTCCATGGTGTCTACACTGGTTGCACATAATAATTTTGACTTTGACTTTGACTTTGAGCTTGATTTATTACCAAAGCAGACTTTGACCTGTGACCCCTCTCGCCTTAACCTCTCTCCTAAGCTAGCAGCTCTACAGTTATGCGGTTATATTTTCTGCATATATTGTACACATACTGCAGAACCTGATGAACACAAGACTGTGCTAGACTATATCCAGCAACTTGTTTCCAATAGAACCCTTCAACTAGTCCCGCAAAAGAAAATCATCCTTTTGACAAAGACTAAACCCCCAAGGAATCATGATTTTTCATACCCTGTGAGTAGGATTATATGCAGGCCTTATGATATTCCATTTGTAGTTCAAACTTGTAAGCCTAATCATTATATGCAGACGAGAGTTGCCTGAACTTTATTTGGCTATTAAAAAGCAGTATGGTAGCATCAGACTACCTGCAACGTATGCTCAAAAGTAATTTCATATTTTCCCTGGTATTTATGAACTGGAACTGTTTCCGCTTATGTACTGTACATACATGTACATGTACCTGGGTAGTTTTGCTCCTGGATAAGTGATCCTGATCATATCTAGGGTAAACTTTTGAAGTACACATACACATCCCTCTCCGTGTGCATAACAGTATTTCCTCATTGCCTGGATGATAATTGGATATTATAACATACATGTTGGTGTGCTCAGAAACTTCTGTTCGGATCAAGTTCCTGTTGATTGTGTTGCTGTGTTTTCTGGAGTCATCCCAGTTCTGAGAAATGAGGCTTGTGTGTGGCTTTTATATGTCACTTTTTTTTTTGTTTCCACTTGAAGATCAATTTTTTTTTTAAAGCTGCTATGATTGTGGATTACATAGTGACTTGTTTGGCTGTAAACCATCTGATCTGCGCCAAAGGAATGTTGCCTTTTCGACTGCAGTTTTTTCGTTCTTTCAGCGAACTTGACAAAGTATAGGTCTGTGTTTCAGTGTTACAAAATTAGGGCCATGGGGTTTTGCAAGCTTCTGTGTGTTTACACATTATTGTGTGGATTTGTTTTCTTCCCATTACCGGTTGGAATGATTTTCCAATAAGTAGGCTCATTTCCAAAAAGTTGAATTGTACATGTACCTTTAAGACCCCTGCTCCCGTCCTAACCCTTGAAACCCTATATTAGTGACCTAACGGGATGAAAGATCCTTTTTCGTTTTACACTCATCCGTGAGAAGAAAAGATACATGTACAAGAATACACCATAAATCTTGATGGAAGGCAACTGTATGAATGCAAGTGTTTTCATGTGTGACTGGGTATGTGCACTCATAGAGCCAAAAGCTGTATGCCTACCAGTAAAAACACACAGTTGTCTATTACAACTTTTTCTTCGAAAAGTTAAGTGAGAAGAACTAGATTTAAAGTGTACATAGGCCTTACATGTATACTCCTGTTTCAGCCTGTTTGTTCTGGCTCCCATCATAGGCCCTCCATGTTGAAAACAGCTCTCTGTACGATGAATCACTAGAGTGGTTTCACCAACAGGTAATCCACACAGAGTGTTATGCTTCCAAGGGCATTCATTAATCAAATTTATGGAACCAAGATCGAATGAGTTCACATCACTACATGTGAATTAATATATGAACGGTGTAGCATGCCATTGGTTCAGTCTAGATCAGCTTACAGGATCAAGTATATGTTTTGAACCAAGATCGATCCAGCTCGCACCAGGGAACTCCCATGCTGTGGGGACACTGTGGTGGAGCACATCACTAGTTCGATCTAGGTCACTCTTGTTATATGAATCGGGTCTCTTGGCTGCAGAGTCATTTTCTTCTAATAGAAGAAAACAAGAGAAGATAGTGGAATGTTGGTATAACTCTAATGAGCTCTGAGTCTGGGGACCTCAACAACTGTTCATTGCTGTTTGTGTTTCTGCTCCTTTCGCTCCTAGTACTGTCTGTGCTTTATATTTAGCTGACAATTTACAATTGGATTTGAAATGTTGTCTGTCTGCTTCAACTGTTTAGCAGTGTTTTGTATATATTTAGCTGGATATTTATGATGTTTTCTCTGGGATTTGTACGCCTTGACATTGTTCGTGACTTTTACAGGGAGAGAGGAGCAAGATAGCTGAACACGACGACCATGCTTGTGTATTTGTAATTTCAAGGTTGAACCAAATTCATGTTTTCCCTGATCAGTTTGCCGTGCATCTGATATGTAGACGTATTACACTTTGCCTGGGTCAGGGCTTGAACCATTTACTCATCGAAAGGAGTAACATTTGCAGTATTTGCAGATTTATTCTATTTGGGATATAAATAGCACAATATTTGAAATTTCAAGGTTCACCAATTGCCGGTTTATTGACTTTCTTCCATACATTGTAAGCCTATAGCCTTCTGATCAGTGCCTCAATATATAGCACATAGTGCCTTTCCTTGGATTTGGCTTGGAGCATGAGGATTTCATTGTGAACAACTCATTTTTGTATAAAGATTACAGTATTAGTGATATCGTAAAAGATAGATCTGTGATAGATCTGTGATTGTGATATACATGTATTAGCTGGCCCTCTTGCTTTTTCGTTTACTGGATTGTGACCTACATTTTTGTGGATTGCATTGCCCTTGTTGATACGTATCTGATATCATATCTTGTTGAAGCATAACTACTAGGGTCATACTGCCGTTATCAATGTTTTCGGTTTAAAGTACATTGCAAATGTAAGTTGAGGCTGGTATGCACAAATATTGCATTTTGTAAGTCTGTGCAGTAATCTTTTTTTTCCATTTCAAGTCGACAGTCATCCTTTTTTTTTTTGTTGGTTATTTTGTCACACTGATCCTTACCCCTCCCCCTTTTTGTTCTTCAAATGGCTTCACCAGACTGAGCAGATGTGATTATAGAGAGGCCTACGTGATTTAGCTTTCTGACTTGATTTGCTTAGCAACTGAGAGGAAAAGTTTTGGAATTAATATCAACTCTTTGATTTGTGGATGAACATATTAAAATTCTTTTCTTCTTGGATACATACAAATTGGATTGTGACTAATATTTGAGGAGAGACTGGTATCAGTTTTTTAGAAGTTGCCACAATGATGAATCCATGGAGAATCCAAGAAGAAGAGGTAAAAGTTATTTGCTATTTTGACTGCATAATTTTTTTAATTTTTTTGTTGTTGCTATTTATTAAACAATTAATTTATTCTTTCATTAAATCTAATCACCCTGGTTCAACTCTCACATCTGTGTTTTATTGTGATTACAATGAGCAATATTTTAAGAAAAATTGATCAGTGTTGTTGATTGATTATATCTCTGTGAACAGATTTACACCAAAATTCTAGATATATAGCCTAATTAAAGAGAAAAATAATTGAAGGGAATTTTTGCTTTGTAGATTAGAATATGAGATTATATCAGGGGTAGACCCAGGATTTTGCAAAAGTAGGGGGGGGGTCGGGCCCAAAGTCCCCAAATTTCTGACAAACAGAAGAGAAAAAGCCATCACATTCTTGGGGTGTTGATATATACCACAAGATGTCTGACATGCAGAAAGAAGTGGTCACTTGCTGACAACCCTACTAACCCCCCCCCCCCCCCCCCATCCACCTCTGGTATTGTGCAATTTCAGATTTTTATACGCTCTATATACATGTATGTACCCTATATATCTAGGTCCAATAGAACTTAGAAGTACAGGGGGGCATTATGCATATGTGATAGATATCCCACCTAAACTTTGAACATTGCACACGCCCTGCTCTATGTCAATACATCATTATTTACATGTGGGACCAAAAATAAATATGAGCTTATTGCCTTGAAACTGAAATGCCAACACAAAGAGTGTTTGCACTCTCAAGTCACTTTGAAAGAAAGAAAAGAAAGAGAAACTGTGCTTATCACATAATTTCAGTTGATTAAAACACTAATTTAGATTGAATTCTGTAAAACAGGTTACATTGCTTGTAGATCTGAATGTATAGCCTACCTGTATGTATATGTGTGAATTGCAGTCTACATACATGAAAAACTTCAGTCATACATGAAGCATGACAAATGTGGTCTCAGTTAAGTTGTAGAGTATACTCTGTATATTGCTGTTTTAGGCTTCACTTAAGGTCAAAACACAGAGCATTTTATTTAAAGGAGAATGAAACCCTGGGGGAAAAATCAATTTTAATGAAAAGAGAGGATAGAGAGAAGCAGTTTTTTAAAAAGTTCCATCAAAATTGGTTCTGAAATAAGAAAGTTATGAAAGTTTGAAAAGTCTTAATTTACTTTCTATGGCGATCCTCAAATTTGCAATGTTGCTTCAAAGTGACAGGTTTAGTAGTACAACTCTCCATATGTTTTGTACACACAATTTCACATTTTCCCCATTATCTCTCAAGGCGCAGCTTGTCTCCTTCTTAGCTCAAGATATATCATTGGAAAATGCACTTAACACCACATATGTTGAGTTCACAAAAAGACAAGCAGCATCTTTAGAGAAAATGGAGAAAATATGAAATTTTGTGTACAAAACATATGGAGAGTTGTACTACTAAACCTGTCACTTTGAAGTAACATTGCCAATTTGAGGATCGCCATAGAAAGTAAATTGAGACTTTTCAAACTTTCATAACTTTCTCGTTTCGTAACCGATTTTGATGGAACTTCATTCTCCTTTAAGGAACAGATTATATTCTGTGCTTATATATTTCATGCTTATACATTTCATAACCAGTGCTGTTTTTCTTATTTAAGCTGATTTCCGTTTATTTAGTGTGGAAAGAAAAAGACACTTGAAAATTGTGTTTAAACAAATGAGGTACTAATTCTGTACCTTGGCTTGTGTTTTAAGATAATAGTTCAAGTTCTTAACTCTCTGTTCTTGAAATAAGAAGAATATTAGTAAACACAAAATTGTTTACATCCATTTTTCAGATTCAAAAGATATTGGGTAATGAAATTGCGAGATACCACTTCATAATTCAAACATTTTTTTTTTCAACATGGTTATCAAACACAGAACTGCTTGACAGAATACTCTTAAATTTGCTAAATGGTACCAACCTGTAAATAAACCCCTGCACATAATGAGCAACTTGCCATTCATCTAGTGTAAGAACCATGAAGTCTATGCAAATTGAGAACCATTCATTTTGATCAGTGCATGCTTATATTCTATCGATCCATTTCCTCTTCTTTTTAGTTTGGTTTTGCATGCTCCATTTATTTACTGAAAGCTTAATAGATTTGAAGCTCATTTGCATTTAACTGTGAACTATTAGTTTAGTTGTAAGCTTCATTTAACATCATTCACGAACCAATCTACAATTTGCTATGGAAGTATTCCTCTCTATTATAGTCACGTACAAAGATTACCAAACATAGTTTGTCATCTGGTTTCAAGCTTGTGCTACAACACTGCAGTTTCTTTGTGTATATCCTCAGATGTCAAGTTTATAAGGTCATCAGTAAGTTGGTACGTTATAAGGTCATCAGAAAGTTGTAAGGTCTTCAGAAAGTTTTAAGATCATCAGTATAAGTTATAAGGTCATCAGTAAGTTATAAGGTCATCAGTAAGTTATAATGTCATCAGTAAATTGTAAGGTCATCAGTAATTAAGTAATCAGTAAGGTATAGGGTCATCAGTAAGTTATAAGGTCATCAGTAAGTTAAAGGTCATCAGTTAGTTAAAGGTCAGTAAGTTAAAGGTCAGTAAGTTAAAGGTCATCAGTAAGTTGGAAGGTCATCAGTAAGTTATAAGGTCATCATTATTTAAAGTCATGAGGTCATCAGTATAAAGTCATGAGGTCATCAGTAAGTCATGAGGTCAACAGTAAGTCATGAGGTCAACTGTAAGTCATTAGGTCATCAGTAAGTTATGAGGTCATTTGTAAGTTATAAGGTCATTAGTAAGTTCTCATCTCCATACTGTAGTCAGTGTTTGAGAAGAAATTTCTATTCAATTTTTTTTTTTTGCCTTAGTGGAGCTCAAGACGGTACGCGTAGGCAGCGCAGCAGAAGATAGAAGGTGCAAGAATTCATGTCATAAATCTTTGAAACTATATCTAATGTGTACCTGTGATTACATTACCAAGTTGTGAAGGCACCAAGCATGTATTTTTTAGATGCATAAAGAATCAAAATATCATTGAAAAGTGTCATATTATAATGTTATAAGTGTTGCAGTTAAAATAATTTATAGTTAAAAATAACAAGGCATTTCTTCAGCATGGTCATGAGAGCAGTGGAATTTTGAAAATGTGATTTTAAATTACAGTTGTTATAAACAGTTGTTTCTTTAGACTGTGTGGAAAAAAAATCCCTGAAAGTTTTACCAAAAGTGATCAACGTTTAGTACAGATAAGAGTCAATCTTCATTTTGAATTTTAGAATTTTGGTGTGTACCATCAAATATATTTTCAAAGTATTAGATAATTAGACATTATCATATCTGAGAGAAGTAATGGCAAATGAAATCTGTAACATGTTAAAGTGATTGATTAACTTTGTGAAAAATTGTAAAATCAGCTCAAATGCCAGTGAATTGTGTGCAGTCCTCTAACTACATATATGATTAAGGATATGTGAAAGTATGAGAGAAAATGGAACCCGTTTACTATCCTAAAAAAGAGAAAATCGCGATCAATCGCTAGCGCAAGTCGCTCGGCTTCTTCGCTGCGCTGCAGTCACAAAAACCAAGCACCAGCGCTTGGCGATTTCAGAGCGGGTTTCCAGCCCGTATGGTATTCTGTGATAGAGCGAGGTATGCCAACCATAAGAGTTCTTTAGGGTTCGGTGGTACTCTATCCCGACATCAATGTTCAATCGTAAATATCTTGATATATAAACGACCGATCAGCTTATAAAACTCCGGCGATTCCTGTCTGAGCTAAAGGTTTGCAATTATGATTACAGCATTAGCTGGAACAGTGATTTTTTTTTTCAATCCTGGGCAAAGTTAATCAATGCCTTCAATTGCTTTCCATAATCAGATGGACTGAATTTTTTAATAAGATGTTTTATAGTTGAAGGGTGCCTTTAGAAGAATTATATTTGTAACACAAATCACAGTGCACCCAACGCACTGCATAAGTATTCATGTACCGCACGTAATTATAAACCCATTTGACGTGTGTTTAAATTTGTATGAAGATGTAGTCTAATAATGGACGTGAGGGCCGCGAGGTATCTGGCATGCTTCTATTATTAGGAGATAATTGAGCAATGGAAGTGTGGTAGAGTACATCGTTAAGAAATGATCTGAGCTTCTACATATACCATCATCCATGATGAACACTTGCTTAAAGTGAATTCTGTTATATCTTATTTGTTGTGATGTGTAGTATAGCATATATGAAATGAAAAGTCATTAATGGCTACATATGAATACTGCTTTAATCTTGACATGAAAAAAATAATTTTTCAATACAACATTTTTCATTGTTAATTTTAGAAATGAAAGAAATAAGCCTATATTTGCAGTGTAGGATTTATTTGATTTCTAATTTTCTTCCAGTGAGGTTATTAAAGGAGAATGAAACCCTGGGGGAAAATCATTTTTAATGGAAAGAGAGGATAGAGAGAAGCAATTTTAAAATAGTTCCATCAAAATCGGTTAAGAAATGAGAAAGTTATGAAAGTTTGAAAAGTCTCAATTTACTTTCTATGGCGATCCTCAAATTGGCAATGTTGCTTCAAAGTGACAGGTAGAGTAGGACAACTCTCCATATGTTTTGTACACAAAATTTCATATTTTCTCCATTATCTGTAAAGATGCTGCTTGTCTTTTTGTGAACTCAACATACATGTATGTTGTGTCAAATACATTTCTCCATGATATATCTTGAGCTAAGAAGGAGACAAGCTGCACCTTGAGAGATGACGGGGAAAATATGAAAATTTGTGTACAAAACATGGAGAGTTGTCCTACTCTACCTGTCACTTTGAAGCAACATTGCCAATTTGAGGATCGCCATAGAAAGTAAATTGAGACTTTTCAAACTTTCATAACTTTCTCATTTCGTAACCGATTTTTATTTAACTTTTTTTGAATTGCTTCTCTCTGTCCTCTCTTTTCCATGGATACTTCCCCAGGGTCTCATTCTCCTTTAAAGTCATTTTTGGAGCTGTTCATGTCCCTCTTTCCGTCTGTACAACAAATGCCCCGGCGACAATTTCATTCCTAATGCTAGGCCCAACCCTATACACATAATCTAAAACCAATTTGCAAACATAACTATACTTCTTGACAAAATAAAGCAATTGTCCCCTTACCAAATGTTAGAGCTCTCTCTTTCCCTTTTCCGTTATCAGTTCAAATCATTCTTTGTTCTAGCCCAGTTTTGAAAACTGATGTTAAAGTGTACCAATCACCTGAAAAAAAAATTTGTGTACAGCTAGAAAATATAAAATTTACCTCAAAGAACTTTGTCTGGTATTCTGTAGGTCAACAGTTAATGAGTATGAAGGAAATAAAGGATAACATGAAAATGCTCGTGCAGAACCAAACTCCGAGTTCTATCTTGGCGAGCGCTTACGGATGCGTTGAGTAGTCTACTCACAAATCGCTTTTGCGCTTATAGAGAGTTCGATTCAAATTGCAATATCTCTTTATAGAATTAATATTTAAAGCCCATATTTTGAATATAGTATAACGACATGAAACCTCTAACATACAGAGCAAAATTATTTTTGGTGATTGGTACCCTTTAATATTATTTCCTCTTTCCTTTTCTATCATAATCATTTCCAAAAATTTTTGATCCAGTTGTAGAAAAAGAACACATAATTTCATTTTCCTTTTGCTTTCTTATCATCAATCCCAAGTTTTAACCCAGTTTTGAAACTGAAGCCATAAATCCTCTCTCTGACTTGCTTTCTTACCATAATCCTTTCTTACCATTATTTCTCTTACCAGAATCTAATTATTTAATCATACCTGCAACCTAGATATAATCATTGCACATATGTTTTTACACAAAACCTGTATGAAACAAATGTATCCCTTCATCAACAACTAAGAAAATGGAAATTTATGAAATTTTCTGTGCAGACCAAATGGGAGAGGAGCTTGCAAAGATACATCACCGAGTTGCCAATTTGTGTTTGATTGATCACAACTTCAAAAATTCATAACTTTCTTACTTCTCGTCTGATTTTGCTCAAACTTTCATTAATCTGTTTCTCTCATTTTTCTGCTGTTATTCAAATCAACTTAATACCAGGGTTGACTGTCCCTTTAAGCTCTTTTTACATTCACCCTTTCTTTTGAACAACAAGAACACAAAATCTATGGGGACTCCTTTTTAGAAGAAATATTTATTCAAAGGATTCCTGCTACAATCATGTTAGCTCTGAAATTGAAAAAGAAAAGATGAGAAATGAAGGCAAAATTAGATGATGTTGTTTTTCTCTCTTGTTTGTATCTCATTCTGTCCAAGGACTTGAGCTCTTTACGATGCCCTTTCTTGAAGGGAGCCATCTCCAAGGAGCTCTCAGAGCGAAAGTGGTTTTATCTTCCAACTCTTTCTAATCCAACCATGTTTGCTTTTTTGTACAAACCACTAAAGATAAAAGCAAGATAACCCATTGTTCCCATCCTCTCTCAGCAGGGCTTTATTCCCTTTGTGATGCCCTTTCTGGAGATTGGGGAGCCTTCTTCGGAGAGCTCTTGTGGTGGAAATAATGGACCTTCCAACTCTACTTAATGAAACCCATATTTGCCCTATGCTAAAAACAAAAAAAAAAAAAGAATAAAAGCAAAATAACTAACTCTTCCTTCTTTGTTTATATCCCATTCTCTCTCAGGACTTGAGTTCCTTTGCGATGCCCTTCCTGGAGAGTGAGGAGCGTTCTCCGGGGAGTTCACAGGGAGGAAGCAATTCATCTTCTCCTGCAGGAAGCCTAACAAACATCGACAACACTCGTCGCTATACTTTCCCCAGCAATAGCTCCAAGCCTGTGAGTAACTTTATCCCATTTTGAGCCCTTGGGGGAAAAAAGTTATTCAGCATATGTTTTCGTAGTTGGTCCTTGATCTTTCAAGGCACATTATGCAAAATGAATAAGAGAATTTAAGCAAAAATAAGTCCACAATTTGTTGCTACTTTTGCAACAAACAAACATGCGTAGGTCTAAGCATTGCACAAAACCAGCAACTTATTTGAGCCTTTTTTTTTGTTTGAGAATATAATGTTCAAATAGAATCTAAATATGTAGGAAAATAAGCTTTTCAAGTCTTCAAATTGGTATCACTACAGTTAAATAGAATTGTCAAGTACCGATAGTAATTGCCCAAAGCATTACTAGTACTTTCAGCCTCTTAGAGTTCAAGGGAAAGGGGGGGGGGGGGTGTTGCTTCTGGATACATGGCCAATTTATTCATGAGTTGTGAGTACCCAAGATAAAATTGCTTGTGTGCGCAGAAATGGCAGTTGGCTGTTCGTACTGATTTAAAAGGTGCTGATTCATTTAGCGCCATTTCCACTTTCTGATGTAAACAGCAACTTGTTGACTTGTGAAGACAAAATATGGTGGACCCTGGATGTGCAGGATGGCAATTCTCTCTTGCTTCCTTCCTTCTTCTTTCTCTCTAACTTCATAATCTCTCCCATTTCCTTCCTGGCATACAGGGTAAGAGGAGATGGCACAGTGGACCTGCACCCGCTACATCTACCAGTCAACAATCTCCTAGCTCTGGAAAGCTTCTCTACAGCACATCACAGTCAAGATCAGGTGCGATCCAACAACCATACTAATTCGTTAAGAGGGAGGGGTGAGGCAGGGGGAGGGGGGGGGGGGTAAACTGCTACCACTCAAGCTTCTTTACAATACATTTAAAGTGTAGATCAGGTGAGATCCATTAATTTATCGCCAAACGTATCTGTAAGATGGTGGGGTATGTACACCTCTACCAGTCAACAATCTGCCGGCATTGGAAAGCTTCTCTACAGTATATTTAAGTGTAGATCAGGTGAGATCCATTAACTTATCGCCAAACTAATCTGTAAGATGGTGGGGTATGTACACCTCTACCAGTCAACAATCTGCCGGCATTGGAAAGCTTCTCTACAGTATATTTAAGTGTAGATCAGGTGAGATCCATTAACTTATCGCCAAACTAATCTGTAAGATGGTGGGGTATGTACACCTCTACCAGTCAACAATCTGCCGGCATTGGAAAGCTTCTCTACAGTATATTTAAGTGTAGATCACGTGAGATCCATCAACTTATCGCCATACTAATTTGTAAGGTGGTGGGGGTCTGTGCACCTCTACCAGTCAACATTCTGCAGACATTGGAAAGCTTCTCGACAGTACATTTAAGGGTAGATAAGGTGAGATCCATCAACCTTTCGCCATACTAATATGTAAGGTGGTGGGGGTATGTACACTTCTACTACTCAACAATCTCCTAGCTCTGGAAAGCTTCTCTACAGCACATCACAGTCAAGATCAGGTGCGATCCATCAACCATACTAATTCATTAAGAGGATGGGGTGGGGGGGGGGGGGGGGTAAACTGCTACCACTCAACAATCTGCAGGCACCGGAAAGCTATTTTATAGCCTCAATCCAGGTTAATGAGATCCACTAATCCATCACCGTATTAATCTGAATGGGAGAGGGGGTATTCACCTCTAAGAGTCAGCAATCCTTAAGCCTTTGACAGCTACCTTACAGTTCTTTGTCCAGGTCAGGTGAGATCCATCACTGTATTAATCTCTATGGGG
The DNA here is from genome assembly GCA_025618425.1 of Heliocidaris tuberculata. Lineage (NCBI taxonomy): Eukaryota > Metazoa > Echinodermata > Echinoidea > Camarodonta > Echinometridae > Heliocidaris > Heliocidaris tuberculata. Next base: position 7,125,106 of record CM046849.1, read on the forward strand.
GAGGCAGGTATACACTGCTAAGAGTCAACGATCTCCAAGCCTTGGAAAGCTACCTTATAGCTTTCAGGTCAAGTCAGGTGAGATCTACTAATCAATCACCGTATTAATCCATATAGGGTGAAGGAGTGTGCACTCCTCCCAGTCAACGATCTCCAAGCCTTGGAAAGCTATCTTTCAGCCCTTAGTCCAGGTCAGGAGAGATACATTAGCCTATTACCCTGTTAATCCGTTAACAGGAGAAACAAGGCAACCAGTCAACTATCTTGAAGTCCCAAAAAGCTACCTTACAGCCATCACCAGGGCCCTGTTTCAAAGAACTTTTTATCAATAACAAGTTAAAATAACTAATATAAGCTACTGAAATCATTGTATTTGATTGCCCATGAGCATGTGAAAAGGGGTGTACACCATCATGAGTCAATAATCCCCAAGCCTTGGAAAGCTGCCTTACAGCTCTCAATCCAGGTCAGGCAACACTCTGAAGGGGGGGGGGGGGGGGGGGGGGGTCATATTTCCTCCACAAGTCCACAGTCTCCAAACATTACAATTTAATTTAATTCTTGATATTCAATTATTCATAGTCCCCTTCTTTTTGGAGGGTTTATTGAGTTATTGTACCCAAGTCACACTAACAGGACAGACACCAGACCAAAAGCATACCGAGCAAAGAATTAGTGTATGTTAACCCTTCGAGACTGTTGATTTTGTGGTTTGGCTTAATAATTTTTGATTCAGAGCTCAAAAATATACCAGATGCAGGAGTAGAGAGAGCAAAAATTTATGCACGCACTATGTCCGTTTTTGTTGCATGACCATATTGCGTTTGATGCCAAGAATAAAAAAAAAACCAGTGAGAATGGGCTTTAAAATCCTTAGATTGGCAACACATTGAGAGGCTAAAAAAAAAAAATAAAAAAAATTGGCCATTTTTAAGAACTTTTCAACAAAATTCCTGACCATGTAAATTCTTTTCAAAGACATTAAGCCATATTAGAAGCACGTAGCATTAAAAGAAAAATATTATTGTTGCCAAATTGAAGAACAAAACGTGATCAATTTAGCCCTGAAATAATTCCTGTCCTGAAAGGGTTAACAGTGAATTGCCAAAAATTTCTCTGTTATCAGTCGGTGTGGATTCGGTCTGGTGGAGTGATTGAGGTATTAGCTTTTTTCTTGGAACTTTAGTTTCCTTATCTTCTCCTTCAAAGACATGCACTATTAAAGATTCCAACCAACCATTACAGTGTCATGTTGAATTTACAGCTATAGAATATTCCTTATTAAAGCTTAATTATAAGTTTGATGTTAATGGGCTGGACTTGAGTGCAGTGTGAATCAATATTTATGGAGACTACAGTGGAATGTATCTCCAAGTCCCAGGTCCATACTGAGTATTTACTCGCAAAATTCTGGGGATAGTAATAGTATCGGCCAGTGTAAATTCTTTTTATCCTAAACTGAAATTTATAAATGTAGTTAGTTTATTCTTGCTACTTATCAACAAAAATTAATTTACAAATGATGATTAAATAGGGCACATACATACAGGTACTCAGGCATCACTATAAAGATACAAGAATCTACCCTATTCCCCCCCCCCCCCCCCAAAAAAAAAAAAAAAAAAAAAAACCCTAACAAAACAAAGCAAAAATAAATAAATAAATAAAACATCAAACAACAAACTTACAAACAAAACAAAACTCACAAACTTTCTGTTATAAATACATTATGACTGACAAGCTAGGTTGATGCCTGCAAACTACATGTATAGTCATGGATTGTATTTCCGAACAGCATTGTATTACCGAACGCGTACAGTTAAGCGCCTAAAATGGGTTTTCATACGCGTGGGACTACGCGTATGTTCTCCACACTATTGAAACAAAGAACATAGGGTAGAAGATCATAAAATGAGGCAAAAAACATAAGTAATATCTTCTAACCTGCTCTCTCGTCACCCCCAGTCTTCATCCCGTTGGCCCCAAATCGGGGTAGGTTGTAGGTTTTTCCCATAGGTTTCACACGCTTGGTAATACATTACCTTTTTCAAGGGACCAAAACGCCGCATCTTTGGGAAGGGGTTCGTTCAGAAGGGAATATTGTATTAAATCTATGTTGCCTTTTCAAATTCCATCAACTTCTTTTTCTGTAGGACTTTGAGCATTCATTATGTAAGTTTGACAGATGTTCATGTAATATTTTATTTGCTATGGTTGATTTTGTGAAAAGTGTTCGGAAATAGGGTCCACTACCATACTGTACAAGGTCTACTGTAGTGCATAACACATGCCTGCAAACAAGTTTGACCTCGTTATGCTGAACCCTACTGTCTAGTCAGCTCATTCCAACACTAGGTGGCAGCAGACATCAAAGAGTGAACAGTCCATATTGATTCCAGACATACAATGTATTTGAAAGATGTACTGTAATCAAAACTGGTATACCAGGGATTTCCCCATGAATCTGGGCTAGTTTGGGTGGTGAAAATCTACGGTCCCCCCCCCCCCCCCCCCCCCCCCATATACCTTTTTTTTTTTTTTAATTAAAAGAGAAATGGGAAATTCTGTGATTACTTCACTTTGTGTGTCAATTTCATAGCATAGTTTCAGGATTTTTCTTGAAAAAGTAAAGGATAACTTGAGATAGGATTTTTACTCTTACTCCTATGAAGACTCCCTATATTTCTTGAACATTGCTTTTCTTCAAGTGCAATGTCATCTTCATGTACCAAGGGCATATGTAGGGGGAGAGGGTCACAGGAGTCTGGACCCCCCCCCCCTTTTTTTTTTTTTTTTTTTAGTTGCTTGTCAGATATTTGAGGGAATTGGAAATAAGTTTTATGCTCAGACTTGTTAGGATTTGAACCTACCCCCCCCCCCCCCCCCTTTATATAAAATACATAATCCTGGATCCTCCCCTGTCTAGCCTGTCCCTGGGAGGTGAAAACCGGATTCCCCAATCTTAACCTTTGGGCAAGGAGAACTCAGGAAAACAAATGCAACAACAATATTAGCATGCTTCCATAGGTCACATGCTTGTGTTACAGTCTTCATCATCAGACCCTATGTTCACAGTACTTACATGTACATGTATATGTGAACAAAGAATGTGATAAATTACATTAGTGTTTAGCTTGTTCCCTTTCAACGCCTTCCATGGTATTAGATTTGTTTGGTTGTACAATTGTTTGTCCAACTTTTCCGTTATCATGATGTATTATGTCATTTAGGATGAACTTGAAATTTTGATATGCGTTACCAGGAAGACAAACTGATTAGATAATAGGGTTAATATAGTCAAAAGTCAAAGGTCACTAGATTATATTTATATTCTTTGGTCAATCATCTTTAAAAACCTTAAATTTATTTTTAAAAACAGTAGATTTATGATCAACAATGAAAAGAACTTTAAAATATAGCATTCTTGTAATTTTTATCTGATACTTCAGGATTTAGTATATATACTTCGTAGTGACTGTCAACTACAAGATGCTTTTGATAAGCATTGAATAAAAGATAAGCATTGAATAAAAGTTTGAAGTTGTCAAAACAAATGTAATTATTTGTGTCCAACTGCTGCTATTTTTTTAAAAGTGGTATAACTACTGTACAATGGCTTTCCAATTTAGATTGTGTTTTTATAATGTTTAGAATACAGACTAGTTGCATGTTTTCCTGTCAGGAACCAGGAAACAAGGCCAGGTTTATCAACAGAAATATTTCACTTGCCGGTCCGTTCAGGGATATGATCATGAAGTTGAACTAGATATATAAATATATATGACAGGCATCAGATCAGGGATATCTCCTGATTCAATTCTATCTGGACTACATACAAAAAGAATGTTTTTTCCAGGCCTGAGGTATATTAATAGATATTGATATTTTGTGGTGTGGTGGAGGCAGAGAAGAGAGGTAAGAGTTTGAACTTGTTAAGTTAAGTTGGGGGTGTGTCGTTTGGATGTTTATGTAAAATCATTATTAAGACCTATATTATTTATGTGATTACCAGTTATCTTGATATTGTATATGTTGCATTAGTGAAGCATAGTCTACCCCAGTTAGCCCCTGGGATCCCTATGTTTTGTTGTTGTTATTGTTGTTGGGTTTTTTTCTGACGAGTTTGGGTTTCAAAGTGGTAGAATATATTACAGATAAGCATGTTGCAGATGCTGCTATATCAGCAATCACTCTGGCAAGCATTTGTTATCTTTCACATATATATGTTGGGATATTCATTTTGCCTCTTTAACAAGCTTTAAAGTTCCTGAATTTTGAAGTCTTTACAAATATTGAAGCATTTGAAACTTCTTGTAATGTCATTAGACATTTGTAAACATGTTGGTTTCTGTATTATTCAGAAGCTATTTTTAGCTAACGGTATAATGCTACTGTACTGTAGTCATACATACACTGGGTGTCACAATGCCTACATGTATGTGTATTGGACATAATTATATGCCAGTGCCATTAATTGTTATCCACTGATGTATATTAAATTCAAGCTGAGCAGTGACAATGGCTTATCAACATGAACTAGAGCAATGCAATTAAAATTGGTTATTGTGTGCTGCCAGTGGTGTAGTTTGTGGCAATTTAGTATCCTAGTATAGAAGCTAAGTCCTAGGTGTATTTGATGTACAGAAGTATAGTTTTTTTTTAAAAGCTTTGGGGGATATATTGCTAGAGGAACTCTGGAGAAAGGTAATTTTAAAGATTTTGATCCTGCTTTTGATATGTGTTTTATATGAAAAAAGCTGTTGATGTTGGTGGTGGTCGTGATAGAGGTAGTGGTAGTGGTAGTGGTGGTTGTGGTAGTGGTAGTGGTAGTGGTAGTGGTAGTGGTAGTGGTAGTAGTAGTTAGTAGTTAGTAGTTAGTAGTTAGTAGTAGTTAGTAGTAGTAGTTAGTAGTAGTAGTTACTAGTAGTAGTAGTAGTACTAGTAGTAGTAGTGGTGGTGGTGGTGGTGGTGGCGGCGGCGGCGGCGGCGGCGGCGGCGGCGGCAGCAGCAGCAGCAGCAGCAGTAGTAGGGTCATTCTGTGTCAAATCACCCAAATTTTTAAAAGTTTAAACCCTACCCTCTTCAAATTGCCCCAAATTTGGTGTTTGGGGTAATTGACTCTTCCCAGGCTAAAATTTAAGTTATAGCCCCATCGACAAACGGTTTTTGCACTTTGGAGTATTGAAAAAAGTGTCCATTTTTGGCTGAAATAATTGTGGAATGTGTGCCTAGTGGGCTAAAACTTAGAATTTTAGTTTGGGAAAAGTCAGTTATCCCTTATACCAAATTTTGGTCAATTTGAAGGGGGCAGGCTTTAACCCATTGGGTGATCTGTCAGCTGACAGTAGTAGTAAGATAGTTTTAGTGAGATATTTTTATGAAATGTTATGTTTATTAATACGTAGTAAAAAAAATTTGTATTTCATATTGGGCCCCATCTTATAACGAGTTGCGATTAATCGCAAATGAATTTGTGATTGATATCAATCGCAATTTCTGGTACATAAAGGATAGGAGACCATAAATTAATGATTGATTGGAGGATCAATCGCAAGTATTTATAAGGCAGGCTGTATTGTGGTATTGGTAATTCTCCAGTACGACCTTCTCATGTGTTGTCTCTCCAATGCTGTCTCTTTTGTGTTTAGGGTATCTCCCCAAATGTAGGTGAGCAATGCTCTTGGACAAACATTTGGATTGTAATCTTCTTTAGGAAGCCACAGTTGATCAATAAAGCTACTTATTTATCACAGTTAGTGTATTCACAAAGCTTCTTTGATCAAGCAGGGTATTAGAATGTAGGGATAGTGGATAGTGGAGAGTATTGATTTTTGGTCATTCTCTCCTTCCATGCATTGTACAATTTGACATTGTGAGGACAAAAGAAGAAGGCAATTGGTAGTGAAATAAAAGGAATACCCCCTGAGAGCTTGTGGCAAGTTATATTGGGATTGTATTCATCTAGTGGGCTTTAACTACATGTACATGTATTGCCACAGAGGAATGATTCTGCTGCATGTGCTGTAGTTTTTCCTGCAATAATGCTGTAGAAAGAAATTGGTATTTTCTTGGAACTTTGAGTGACTAAAGAGAAACTGAAGGTAAGAGCTAGCAGCAAGTTATATTGAGATTTTACTCATCTAGTGGGCTTTAACTATTGCCACGGAGGAATGATTCTGCTGAATGTGCTACAGTTTTTCCTGCAATAATGCTGTAGAAAGAAATTGGTATTTTCTTGGAACTTTGAGTGACTAAAGAGAAACTGAAGGTAAGAGCTAGCAGCAAGTTATATTGAGATTTTACTCATCTAGTGGGATTTAACTATTTCCACAAAGGAATGATTCTGCTGCATGCGCTACAGTTTTTCCTGTAATGATGCTGTAGAAAGAAAGTGGTATTTGCTTGGAACTTTTAGTGACTATAGAGAAACTAAAGGTAAGAGCTAGCAGTAAGTTATAATAGGATTGTATACATTATTGGGATTTACCTATTTCCATGAAGGATTGATTCTGCTGCATATACTTTTTCCTCCCAGAATGCTTTAGAAACATGTTTTGGTATTTCTTGAAACTTTCAGGATTGGAGAAAAACTAAAGGTAGATTTGCATTTTACATGTCAGCACTCTGATATATGTGTTGTTCTTTTAGATGGTAGTAAATAATGTATGGTGCTTACATTAGAATGCAATTGCAAAAACCTTCAAGAAATCAACTTAAAAAGAGTTTCAGTACCCCATTGTATTGCCTGTAGAAATCATGTTGTGCACTCCACTTATGCAAGGTTATTGGAGATAACCTCGCACTCTGTACCTTCATACCGTGAGCAATTGCCTCCCATAGCAAGTGTGTGATATCTTGCACATATGTGTGTGGCAGAGAAGCAAGATCACCGACCAAAAACAGCCTGAAAATTTCACTGGATCAAGATGATAAAGATCCTATCAAAGGATCTGCCATGAAATTAGATACTCTATCATTCTAAAATGTAGAAGGAAGTATTTTCTAAAAATTTTGCCAATTATTGGTGTTTATACCTCTTCAACTTTGAGGTTGTGACAGGCCGAAATTGACACAGCTCCATATAGTGATGGTCCCGTGAGTGCATGTTGTAATTATACAGTATATCACGGTATTGATCACACGTTTCAAAAGGACACAAGGCTGCAGAAATTGGCTTGGGTTGATTTTTTGAAAATCTTCAAAATCCTGTTGTAAGATGAATTCAGTGAACCCCGGCCCCATCTTATAAACAGTTGTGATTGATTGTAGTTTGATCAGCATTGTGAGTATCTGCAAAAGGCGCCTGGCTGGAATGCTCCCCAGGGAGTGGAGAAGGTGCACACATTGTGTGCGGAAAAGCCATGAATCCGATGACCGGGGTAATAATATGTCTGTAAGGCGCTTAGAGACATCTTAGATGTTTCAGGGACTATATAATTCCAGAATATTAGTACAGGTATTATTATTATTCAAATCGCTTGCAACTTGATACGTGTATTTATTGCAACTCTCTATGAAAGAAATTCATTTTCGTAAGTTTGCAATTTATTGGCTGACTTGCAATCAATCCGGATCAATTGTAACTCTTTGTGAGACAAGACCCAGATCATCAATTGCCCTGTTTTACATGTATCACTGGCCACTTAATTTAGTAATTTCTGTTTGTTATTTTCAGTAGTTGGATCACCAAGTACCCAGTCCCATTCTTACGTGAGTGGCCTTCAACAACTCAGACTGCAGGACTACAATAGAGAGCCGGAGAGGAGACTGCCTCGGCGGGTCCTCGTCCGGCAGTTCTCAGACCAGGGGGAGTCGGTCTCAGTACCCTTCCATCCAGTAAGTTGATCCTCAACAACTAGATGACTTGTAAATGGTTATTATAGTATAATTGATTGTTATTCAATTCGTTGACAGTATTCCGATAGCTGGGAGTAGATGAAATCACAGTTAAAAAATGAGATGGCCTTGGCTGAGGTAATGATGTGATGCTCCAACATATCCTCCAGCAACAACTGCTCTGGGCTTTATTTCGTGAAAGATATAGCGTACCGAAGTGTGACGTCATACCGGCCAAGTTGTCAAGGTTGCTGGTTCCAAACAATTTTGTGCTAAACAATGGCGTGGTGATCACACCAGCGCCAAACACTGAAATTGCCCTGCTCCAGCCCGTTGGCTTGAATGTTTTCGCAGTGAACCCCATACGCAGGCTCTGTTGTTTGGAACCAGTATCCTGGACGGCAAGCGAATATGACGTCAGCACTTCGGTACTCTATAGGGTTAGCGCAATGGTTGCAATTGGATTTTAGGTTGGGTTTAGGGTTAGGGTTAGGATTATTTGGGTTTTGTGTTTCATCCAGGGTTGAATTATTAGGCCTTCAGTTAGTGTAGGATTTTGACCATGAAGCAATAGGCCAGTTCGTAATTACAGTTGGCACATGTGCAGATAAAGGTCATTCGTACCGAGTGCAGTTGACCTCTATACACTGTCATTTTCTACACACCACGACCCCTATATGATGTCATTTTGTACGCACCATGACCTCTATATCTTGTCGTTTTGTACGCACCACGACCTCTTTACGTTGTCATTTGTATGCACCACGATGCTTAAACGATGATTTTGACTTGTTAAACAAGTAGCGCTTCCACCAGAACATGGCACGTGCGCTTACAAATTGGGGTCATTTCAGGGTCATATTTACCATGTACTAATTACGAACTGGCTTATTTGCTGGAGCACATGTCATACAACTGTTTTGATATCAAATGGAAGGATTTTTCTTGTGAATTTTATGGTGAGTTATGTATGAATTTCTTCTGGCTCTGTCCGAACAGGCAATTATGGTAGCCTTTGTGATATGGCCGTTTTATTCTCTTGTCAATTCAACCCTCACTTGGCCATGGTAAATTTAAGGTAAAGGAAAGAAGAAGTGACATTTGTGTGTGTAGAAGGGGGATTCATCAGTATCTGTCACTCACAAGGCAATATATCTGAGTATAATATGACAGTGATGATGATTATTATGATTATGATGATGATGATGATGATGATTATGATGATGTTGATAATGATGATGTTGATGCTGATGATTATGATAATTATGATGATGATGATGATGATGATGATGATGATGATGATGTTGATGATTCACAGCATATATGTGGTACTTGTACCATGTTATTTAAACTTACATTAGTATATTCTTTAAGATTTTTTAAAAACAAACGAGCATCTGTAAAGATTGTTTTATTTTCTTATCTCCTAAATGTATAACTTATGAACAAAATGAAGGGGGCCCTCTAGAGTGGTTTGAGGACCAATGTCAGGTTCGATCTCGATGATTTTATGCTTACCGGTAGTCTTGAATGCTGAAGCGTACCTTGTCTCATGCATGCATGTACATTACACATGCTGGCATATTCTCATAAGACAAACTGTGTGAACTGAGTATTGCTCACATATTGGACATGAAAACAGATGAATGTTCCTTACAGTGTTCTAGTTCTTTTTGAGGATGTCAGATGAATGAAACTAATACATCCTGTGAGCTGTATTTATGGAAAATGATCTAGATCACTTTAAGTGACATCTGGGTTTAAGATATTGTTGTTTCTTCTGTCACCATGTAGCTTCTATTTTTTTTTAGATGGAAAATATTGATGTTGATTTTCTGTTATGAATTTATGATTGTATTTTACACATACTACAAATAACTATAAAATCATAGATATCATTATAATTGGAGGAATAATTTAAAATACCCCCTGTATCGATGTTATCATCCATAGAAGCTTACTCCCATACCTTTTGGAGAGATTTATCACCATTTATTTTGGAATGTCAGATAGCACCTGTAAAGATAAAGTTGAGTTCTGATCATGAGATTGAATTGTGAAAGAAACTGTCTCAAGCTGTTGGAAAAGGTTGATTATATAACACATAAGAATGGGTGTATGCTGTAAGGTTTGGAATCACCAAAATGATAAGAAACTGATTAAATCCTGCTTAGAGTCACATGCACTGCACACATAAATATGTTTATGGACTACACATAAATGTTAAATGTTTCCATGGTCACATGACAGGATGTGAGGACTGCCCTAGAACATTATTAGATTTCAACAGACATGGTAAATTAATTAAAGGCCCTCGGGTGGATGTTTTATGTTAATGAAGGTTGGCTAAGCTTATTACGGTATTATCGGCCTTGTCATTAAGATGTATTATTATAGGTAAGCCTACATGAATATCCAGACATAGAATGATGCAATCTATTAGGATTAGGGTGCGTTTATAGCTCCATATTTCAGGTTAGAATCAACGTTTTGATATGCTGAACCTGTTAAAAGACTATAAGCTTGAGATACGTAACTGAAAATGAAACTCCATTGAAAATGCACCATATGTTGAAATGAATATGACTCCAGTCATTACGTACTTCCCTTAGATAGTTAATAGGAGAGGAGAAAGAGCACTTTTTCTAGAATTTCTTGATTAACGAGTGCTGTCTTGAGGAAGCAATTCATCTCTCAAGTTCCAAACTCTTGACAGTTTTTCAGACGAATGCTCCTCAGTTTCAAATTTAGAACAACAATTAGGAATGGAGCAGGGAGGGGGGTGGGGTGGGGTTGATGTATTGGAGGAAAGGGATGGGAGTCACAGCATCACAGGGGAGGGAGAAGGGTAGTTAAAGAGAGAGAGAGAGAGAGGAAGAGGACCATTTCACAAGTGTATTGAAACCAGCTGAACCTGGTTCAGCTGACAATGAGTTTGAGATATAACTGGAAATGAAACTCCATTGAAAATGTACCATATGTTGAAAGTTGAAATAAAGAGGTTTCCAGTCATAATTTGCTTTTCCCCTTTAGTAGATGGGGAAGGACAATAAGCATTAGCTTTCTAGAATTTCTTGATTAATGAGTGCTGTCTCGAGGAAGCAATTTATCTCACAAGCTCCACACTCTTGTCAGTTTGCCAGCTAAATACTTCTCAGTTTCAAATTTAGAACAATAATTAGGAGTTGAGAGGGTGGAGGTGATGTATTGGAGGGGAAGGGATGGGAGTCACAGCATCACAGGAGAGGATATCTTCAAAAAGAGGGTAGGTTTTAAAAGGGGGTGTGTTTAAAAAAAAGTAGGTTTTTTAAAGAATGGTGTATATTATTGGGAGGAAGAGATGGGAGATGGGGGGGGGGGGGGGGGGGGGGGGTAGGGGTTGTCAAGGATTAGAAGATCGATTCCCAAAATTTACCAGAATTACAGTGTTGGGTAAAGTCTTTGATTTGGTGAAAATGTGTTTTTTCGTTGTGCATCTGCTTGTTTAAGACCAAATTGAAAATGTATAGAATTAGTCTAGAGCACAGATAGTTATGACCCGACAATGATAAGTAAGGGTTCCTTTTGCCTGCTCGAGAATACATGGAATATATATATATATAGAGAGAGAGAGAGAGAGAGAGAGAGAGAAAGAGAAAGATAGAGAGAGATATATAGAGATGTAGATAAAGCAATTAAAATGTTATGAGGCATGAGCAATCTACAACCAAGGAGTTGTTACTAGGCAAGCTTGCCTAGTAACCCATTGCTACAATGAAAAAAAAGATAAGCTAGGGATGTGATTAAAATATCATCTGAAGTGATAGACAGAAAATTGCCAGCTCTTTCATGTCAACAGAGTTGAATGCCCTTCTTCTCATTGAATCATATCTAATCATGTAGATGTAGACATAAAATAGTGAGATAGAGAAGAAATGTGAAAGGATGAGTGATAGAAAAGACTTCAGGGAAAAATTTTGAGGAGAGAAGAAAGAGACTTTTATAAAGGGAGAGCATGAAAAAGATAAGAAATGAGAATTGAAATCACTTGGTTTATTTGAAGAGACAAGCTCTACATCTGCTGATTTATTATGGCTGTCTACAGGATGCAATCAATTCTGGTTTACTCACTGCAACAAGGAATCCATCTTGAATGAAAAACAACAGAAATGCAATCCTCGTCAAACAGCCTAGTCTAAGCTGTAAATCGTGAGAAGTGATTTAAATTTTTCCTTTCAATGTCAGGAGCATTGCTAGAGGAGAGGTGGGGGAGGGGGCAGTGGGGGTTGTGTCATGGCCATTAAGAAAAAATTGCTGTTGACAGATTAGTCATTTTTATAGGCTGTCTGCAAATCTCAAAGAATTTTTTTTTCCTTCTAATTCTGGAAATGTGACCACCAGCTTTTTTTCCTTGTCAGCAAATTTGAAAAAATATATTTATCTTATCAGCAAACTTGGCCCAAACCCCCCTATTCAAAATGGTGTAGCAAGTCGCAATCCCCTGTTCAACATTCTCTTACGCAGCTTCCTGACTCTCTGTACATAATGATGTAAGGGTAGTAACTAAAAGTATGTTATTTTTGGAGATTCAGGCACTGTGATTAATAGCAGTAAGATCTTCAGAAAGAAAACTAGCCGGGGAATTCTTTAATTTACACCCAGAGCAGGCTTCGTTCATAAAAATCTTGCACTGAGTAGATTGGCTCAACAGCTTTTACGATTTGATGTTTCGGTGACGAAAATAAAATGGAGCAAGGTATAAAAATGAATCTTGTAAAGAACAAAAAATTAAACAGAGAAATTGCCGCCAATCAATTTCACTGATATTTCTCACTAATACTGAAGCAAAACACAAAACCAGCTAGTGAACTTTTATTTAAAAAAAAGGATTTTCAGGTGTTTTCAGTCTGTATAATTGGTGATAAAAAGGAAGTTATATTTTTGAAATACAGCCACGAAATACTTGGAGTACTGTAAAACTAAAAAATGTTGGCGACCTAAAACTCCAAATTGCCTGTGACTGCCTTTTTCATAGCAAGGCACTTTCGTGAATTGCGAAATTTTACAAATATAATTCAATATGTTTCAGAGCATGAAACTCTTGTGAAGCTAGGCCATTCATAAAATTTTCATTAGTTTCTGTTTCTGTTGTAGGTCTTTAGAAAGCTTAGTTAATTATCTACAATTAGAGCCAGAGCAGATAATCAACTAAAATTATACGAAATACATGTATGTAGTAAACAAGAAATTATAGCCTTGCCAGAATTATAATGGGATTTTAAGGTGCTGATGGTTTAAAGGGAAAGTCCACCCTGATTACAAGTTGGTTTTTAAAAGAAGCAGAACAAATATTAAAGAAAGAGATCAGTGAAGGTTTGAGAAAAATACAAGAAATAAGAAAGTTATGAATTTTTGGAGTTGTCATCAATTAAACACAAATTGGCAACTCTTTAACGTATCTTGGGAGTTCCTATCCCATTTGCCCTGTACCAAGATAGTCATTAATTTCCATTTTCTCTAAAGAAAATATTCAAACATACATGCACCTTAGATATAATCATTGCTCATATATTTTTACACAAAACCTGTATGAAACAAATCTATTCCTTCATCAGAAACTAAGAAAATGAAAATTTATGAAATTTTCTTTACTGAGCAAATGTGAAAGGAGCTTGCAAGATATACGTCACAGAGTTGCAAATTTGTGTTTGATTTGTTACAACTTCAAAATATCATAATTTTCTTATTTCTTATGGGATTTTGCTTAAACTTTTACTAATTGATTTCTCTCATTTTTCTGCTTTTATTCAAATCAACTAAATACCAGGGTGGACTTTCCCTTTAATTCCACATTTTGAATAAACTATAAGCTAAGATAAGCTGTAAGTTGATTATGTAGAAAAGAATTACTGCATTTCTTTATTTTTTAGAGTCATGAAAATCTTGACAAATCACTCATTCAAAATTTCCATTTAAAACTGGAATTCTCTGCCTGAGGAAGGATTAAAATTCCCTTTCATTTTTCTCTTATAATGGACAGATTGCCGAAGGTTGTGCTATGCATGCACTCCTGTGCTCTCATACAAACATGCACGGTTGCCTGCGAGACAATATGCAAACTTAATGAGATGCGGATTTATCATACCCGAACATTAATGTCATGCTGTCTTGTGTGCATATATAGTTAAATGCCAAATGGAAACTGTTCACATGACTGATATTGTGTGCAATTAAGTGAGAGTTGTGGTTGAATATGACTCTGCTAATTTTACAAAGAAGTCTCAGATTTCTTTATTTCTTTCCTTTTCAATAAGACTTCTTTGCTTATTATTCATTTTAAATATATTTACCCTGGGTGTATTATTTTCATTTATTATATTTCATTTGATTCAATGTGATTTTTTTACTTCTCTTATTAATTAAGTATACCATATATCATTATGTTAGGGTTATCTTCATTTCTGTCTTCATCTTCTCTCTCTTCCTTTTCCGACTCTCACGCTAGATTTTACCCCTTCTCATTTTCTACCTCTCTTTCTACCCCCCCCTCTCCTGCATCTACTGTATATACGCCACGCTCCCTCCCCTTCCCTCCTCTATATCCATTCTTTCTTCTATTATCATATTATCCTTCTTTCCCTTTATCCCCCCCCCCCACTCTACTTCATGTGACATGCCTTCTCCCCCATCCTTTCTCTGTCCTCTATTATTATCAACACATTACCCTTCTCCCCTCCCTTCCTGCTTTATTCTCATACTCCCCTCTCCCCTCCCTTTCCGCTTTATTCTCATACTCCCCTCTCCCCTCCCCTCCCCCCTTCCCCTCTATTCTCCCTCCCCTCCCCCCCTTCCCCTCTATTCTCCCCTCCCCTCCCCCCTTCCCCTCTATTCTCCCCTCCCCTCCCCCTTCCCCTCTATTCTCCCCTCCCCTCCCCCCTTCCCCTCTATTCTCCCCTCCCCTCCCCCTTCCCCTCTATTCTCCCCTCCCCTCCCCCCTTCCCCTCTATTCTCCCTCCCCCCTTCCCCTCTATTCTCCCCTCCTCTTCCCTCCCCTCTCCTCCTCTTCCCTCCCCTCCCCTCCTCTCCTCTCTTCTCCCTTTCTATCTATTGTATATACCACATACCCTCCTGTATCTATCTCAGTCCCTTTCTTCTATTACTATCAACACATTTTCCTTCTCTTCTCCCTCTCTCCACCCCTATATTCTCTTACCCCTTCCCTCCATCTACTGTAATATGCCATGCCCCCTCCCTATCCTTTCTCTATTGATCCCTCCTCTCTTCTGTTACTATCAACACAATACCCTTCCCCCTCCCTTTTTCTCCCTTCTCCCTCTTATCTGTTGAGGGTTTCATCCCCTCTTCCTCTTCCTTTAATGTATGTCTTCTCTTGTCCATTACTCTTTACACCTTCTTCATTCTCTGTGCTAGATTTTTCACCAAGACATGATCTGTTTACTAATGCCTGGGGACACCTTATCCCAGTTAATCAAGCATTCAGAGATCATTTCAGTCACTTAGCCATGCCCCTAAATTACATGTAACCCCTAGTTGAGTGATCTGCACTTTGCCTTGCCATTGACTTTGCACTCTTTCATAAAAAGCCAACCAGGAAGATTTAGAATAGCTATTTACAGCACTCCAGTGCAAATATTCCGTCCCCTAGCAAATGCAAACAAGGCATAGAGACAATTACTAAACCCACGAGGTGGATATGTGGAGTATCTGATTCAACTGAGCCCGCTCTGTGAATGGTCCGGTACAGGGCGCCATTCAGAACACTCATTGAACCACGTCTAGCAGCAAAGAATTAGGGTCATGTGTAGTGTGAATGCAATACAAGGCATTGGTTTGTGCAGTACGCTGTAACTCGGCTGGAATCCCTATACCAGTGCTATATATATTATCATAGCCTGTACGCCATCACACAGCACATGCACTGGCGTTATTGCTCGTTGGCTCGGAGATGGTAAATTGAGTATGCTCTTGGATGGAGTGCCGCTGGCTGGACTAACTAAGTGCACAGCATTGTGTTCTCCGCGGTGGTGGTGTATGTATGTATGAAGCCAGCCAGAACCGGGTCAGTTCAGGCTATGGAAAACTAGCCCAGTTTCTCTTCTAGCATAACGCTGCTGGTTCGAATTACTCGCTCCGGCCCATCCCTCCCTCGCTCTCTCTTATTTTTCTACCAGGATACCAGCTGCGACCCCTTGGATAATTCTACCCATCAGATTCAGAGGGGAATACAGCTCTTGATCTCTGTGCAGGAATATATCGGAGCTCATTGATGTTTTTGTGTGTTATCATCAACCAGGAAATACTGGACAATTTTTGACATCTATGTGCTCTTCCAGTATACCATAGTATGACCTATCAGTGAGTGACGTGGAAATCGGACATTGTTGCTCGGTGTGTAAAGAGGACTTGTGCATCTTCTCGTAATACTTCATCGTAATTATCTAGGTGAAATATTCTGACTGTTCAATCCTGCACCAACTAGCCTGATGTGAGTAGCACTTCTGTGCTGTATCGGATATTCTATACGAGTGCTTTAGTGGATGTATGCAATTACATACTACACGAAAGAACATGCAAGTTGGATTTCCGTCATTGTAACTTGATTGCATTAGATTAATTGCTGCATGAACATATCCAGGTACCTGCATGCTGAATGAGAGCTTGATCGATCAGCTTGCATAGATTCATTCATTACAGAGCATGCAGAGCCTAAGGAATAACTGATCACGATTTGAATTTGTTGCCAACTTGCAGAGAGACAATCAAAACTGAAATTCATTCATTACAGTGGGGAGGAATAATTGATCAGGATTTGCATTCGTTGCCAACTTACGCAAGACAGCCGATAGTGCGATTGATTGATCACCAAGCAGTACATTGTATATATCTTGATTGCATTGATCAGACCACAACTAGATGGGTGTTTTGTTTAGTAATAGGTCTTATACATATTTCTATGGTTTGCGGTGGATATGAAATGTGATATGCCAAGCATCCTCCAAAAGCTTTTAGTAATCGACACCTTCTGACTTTGAGGAAAAAAAACCCCAAAAAATTGCATCGTGTCTTATGTTTGATATTCAAAGCAACAGGAACACTCTTTGCGTTTCAGAACAGAATATTTTATCATCAAAGTTGTACAACTTGTAGACCTTCTTTCTGCTGACTTAGATAGATTGTTATTGCCGATCCTGGTAGATACATGTATTTATGCATGAAGTGTAGCTTGAAAACCAATAACTGATGACTACAAGAAGTGAATATTTATATATCTCTAGTGCTTTGGGATTCGTAGAGTGAATTTACTTGCATTATTCTGCCTGGCTACACTTTGCTGACTAAAATACATGTACTTTGCAATATCAGGCTCTTTAACAATTTTATTATAATTGTCATAATAGGAATATCATATTCATTCAACTGAGATAACTCGATTGTTCAGGCTTGCTATATCAAGGTTTGTACCATTTTATATCATCGTCATTGAAGAAGAAGAGAGAAATATCATATTCAATCATTTCAGACAACTCGGTTGTATAACGCTCGCCACACCAAGCTTTATCGTTGCCAGGTAAAAAGCGTATTAGCAGGATACCATTTCCGACGACTCATCTGTATTACCATCACCATCCACAGTCAGAGAGAGAGAGGAAGAGCACTCCGGTGTGGAATATATATATATATATATATATATATATATATATATTCCCAGTAGAATAATTCTGATTTAATATCGGCAAAGATACCCTTTCCGACGACTCGTATATGTTCGCAACACCAATCTCTTAGTTGTATTACTGCATCGTCCAAGATCAGAGACACAGAGAGAGAGAGAAAGAGCATACCGGAGGAATACATATTCTTAGTAGAATAGTGATTTTACATCGGCCTGGAGATTTTTCTGTGGAACAATTGATCGTAGCTCCGAGATGATTGATATCGATGAGGCGATGACCATGGAGACGGAGGCAGAAGAGAACCAAGGGAATGTAAGTAGTGGTAAGGAATGAGATGAAAGATGCAATATTGTGCTCTGAAAGTAGCTCCGGTGACTATTGCGCCAGGCAGTTATTTTATCAAAAATATCGGGTTAGTATTAGGGTTTCAATGGGTTATAGGTTAGCTTTAGGGTTCGGGTCAGGTAATAGTCGTTTGGTCGCGGGTTGAAGTTAAGAATTCGACATGTGTAGTATATTGACTGCGTAGTAGTCGTCTCCGAAGCTTGTGCCATTACAACCTGCAATATAATTTATTCAGAAGAAAAATGGCCTAGTTGAGTTTTAGAGATTACTCGGTATGAAGAAATATAATCTCACTTTGCAAATTCAAACTGTTAAGTTGAAAAGAGTATTCAGTACCTGCCAATATATATATTGATTGAAATTAAAAGATGACTTAGTAAAAAGCATAGAAAAAGTAGGAAATAGAGCTGGTCGGGCCAAGTAATTAAGGTACGTAGTCGCATGTGTGCATATATTTGTTTGAGTGCTCTTTATTATGCAATTTCCAGCAAGTTTTTGTAATTCTGTCTACATTGTGATGGGGGTTATCCTTAAATCTTGAACATTTCGAGTTTTAGAGTAGTCAGATGTACAATGCAGTGCATTTAGTAGAAAGAAAGAAGAAGAAGGAAGATATGAAGGAGGAAGAAGAAGAGGAGGAGGAGGAGAAGGAGAAGGAGGAGAAGAAGAAGAAGAAAAGAAAGAAGAGAGAGAGAGATGAAGATAGGAAGATATAGAACTAATGTATAGAAGGTGCCTTCAAAGTCAAGTTGATAGACTGTAGAGTAAACATGTGATGCTACACGTAGCTCTGGCTCCATGATATCTGAGATGAGGTGATGCGGGCATCGCTGCTGGCAGTGACTCAGTTAATGATGATGGGTAGATCCCACAGCTGCTTACCTATACCATAATGTATCTAGCTGAGAAATGTAGACAATTATAGGCTCATTCCCACTATAATTAATCTTCTTGTATTGCCAGTACTGGTTTCTTCATAAAAATCAAAGTTTGTCGATAGAGCAAGGGACAATCTGTGTAGCTGAGAATTTAGATGGTATCTAGACTCCCTCATTCCCACTAATTCATCCTCTTGTATTGCAAATACTTGTTTCTCAAACAAACATATCAAGTTTATTGATATAAAGTGTAGTTTTCACCCTGGTATCTACCAACTAAACACCAACTAGTAAAGGGCTAGTCAGACCTAGTTTGCAGGCACAAACCCTGGTCAGTTGTAAAAGAGTGTCTGCACTGTAAGACTACCATAGGCCATGTACTATAGCTACTCCTGACCAAGGTTGACATGACCAGTAGGTAGTTGGGTTAGGCTTCTTTCAAGACAATTATTTTCTGATAAAGTGTCAAATTAGGGTCTGTGCTTGCACATTAAGTCAGACCTGAATGATAAATATACATGTAAATCATGCCCCCCCCCCTCCCCTGTTGTGTATTTGGATATGAGGAAAAGGTTTTGCAGATCATTTTTGACGGCTCCATCTCGATTTATGCTAATGACTCATGAGCCTCCCTCAACCATTTTATCATGTCGATGGAATCACTTGGGAAATAGCAAAATGATAAAATCTGTGAGCCAATTATTCCACTCCTTTGATGTGATGCAATCTCAGTAGGTATAGGCACCCTAATTGTGGAGGAGAGATGGGGTCAGTGTCCATTGTGTTTTATTGACAGAACTCTAATGATTTTATAGTGGTCTGAATTATTCACGTGGAACTTCTTTTATCGTAATTGTTAACCCTTTCAGGACAGGAATTATTTAAGGGATATATAGATCACATTCTGTTCTTCAAATTGGCAACAATGATATTTTTATTTTAGTGCTACATGGTTGTAATAAGGTGTAATGTCTTTGAAAACAATATACATGGTTACAGATTTTGTCAAAGTTGAAAAAATTGCCAATTTTGATGAAAAAACAATGATTTTGACATCTCATTATGTTGCCAATTTAAGAATTTTAAGTCTTATTCACATTTTTAAAATTCCTTGCATCAAACGCAATATGGTCATGCAACAAAAATGGAAACAATGTGAGTAGAAATTTTTGCTCCTTCTACTCATGCATCTGGTATATTTTTTAGAGCTCTGAATCAAAAGTTATGGAGCCAACCCACAAAATGTGGTTAATTGTCTCGAAAGGGTTAACGTGACATTATATACATGTATGCATGTAGGTTATCATCGTTATCATCATTCAGGTTTGATCAGCCCTAGCTGTGGCCAACTGATATTAATTCCTAGTTTCTCTTCCCCTCGTCCTTCTTTTACTTAGCCTGCTTTCGCCTCAGTATTATTTGTTATTTTTGTTCTACAATGATATATATAATAATCTGAGGACATCTAGACAATGAGGTAACAAAAGTCATTAATATATTGCATGTTGACTTCGTTTTGAGCCTCTTAAGTGAAACTGAAATGAGAAAATTTGTGTTGAAGTTGACCCAGTAGCATTTTTTGGTACAGGAAAGATATAAATTGACATGGAACCCCCTCCTCCTCAATTTGAAAGAATGCGGACGAGAAACTTGGAATCAATTTTACCAGGCCCAATGAATATGACGAATGGATTTTGAGGGACTGGGAATAATTCTCTTGGTATGAACATCACCGTGGAAGTACTTGTGATGTCTTTGACCGTTGTCAGGGTGAGAGGATGAAGGATGGTAATGATGAGATGACGATGACATTAATAGTTGCCTCTGGAATGGATAGCAGTGAACTTACTGATAATGGCTGCACACTGCAAAACACCACGCTCAGATATGCAGCTGATGATGATGATGATAACAGCGTCTATGATATATCTGTGGATGTTCAAGATTATAGAGACATTTGTGAAGTGAAGTAATGATATGATAAAAACAGTGACCAGGGGGGCGTTTCATCAAGTGTCTAGTCAGTGATTTTTACCGACAAATTTGCTCTCAGCCAATCAGATGCAAGGATTTCAGTAGCTTATAACAGTTATTGTAAATTGTCAGTGAAAGCAAGTTTCATGGAACGGGGCCCTGAAATAAAAAGACAAATTATGTCAATGATTATGGAGATGGCAAAAATGATGATGATGATGATGGTTATGGTGTTGGTAGTGTTGAGTGGTGATTGTGGTGGCGATGGTGGTCATAGTTATCGTAATAGTGGTATTGAATGTATGGAGATGGAAGGTTAAGACTGAAGATGATGATGGGGAAAGTAATTATAATGATGATGCTGGTGCATCAAAAGATTTTTCATGTAATAAACTATATAGGATGCAAGAAAAAAAAATGAAGAATGAAGAAAAAAATGAAGAAGTATATATAACCAAGAAAAATATAATTCTGCTTATTTTAAAAAAAGTTGGAATAGGATTTGTAAATTTTGTCAAACAGATCATCATTTCAACTTACGACAGAGTGACGTGCGAGAGATGACATTATCAGTGAAATCAAGTGGAGATGACCGAAAAGAGAATTAGGGCATCTTCGTCCACCTCTGTTTACGAATGTTTGACCAGCATTGCGGAGAACTAATTATAAACAGTGACATTTCTTAATTTCTTCCTGGAGGCAGCAGGGATGGAAAAATAAGCTACAATTACATCATTCTCTTCTTCTACTTACGTTACATGCACAAAACAGAAAGAGGAAACAGATGGAGTTCACATAAACAAAACAATTCATCACCTTTTCACATTTCAATTAATGAATTACAAATACGATAGAAACACATTTCACGTTTTATGAAATATACGCTAAAATAATTTCTAAAACACTACAGGGATCAGACTAGAGTGATGGCATTTATGGAGATCATACATCATTTATTTTTACAAAAGTCTTATGTGAAAAAGTAATCTACTGTCATCTATCAATGTCATCAAAGATTGAAAAACATTTCCAAGAAAGTTTAACCTTGTAGGTGGTGGATTACAGGAATTACAGGTTGTTATATGCATTGTTGTCTTGGTAAAAATCAATGCCCAGTTTATAACAAGCTAAAATTTCATCTTCAGAACTCAGAGCCAAGGCAATTAGGCTGTAATGGGAAGTGTCACAAGTATCAGGAAATATTATGTTTGTTTATCCTTTTAATTGTCCATATTTGACAGAAATTTTAAAGGCTACCTATCACCAAAAATAATTTTGCTCTCTATGTTAGAGGTTTCATGTCGATATACTTCAAATATTAATTCTATAAAGAGATATTGTAATTTTGATTACACTCTCTATAAGCATAAAAGTGACTTGTGAGTAGACTACTCAACGCACTCGTACGCGCTTGCCAAGGTAAAGGCTTGCGGGGAACCAAACTCAGAGTTCGGTTCTGCGAGAGCATTTTCATGTTATCCTTTATTTCCTTCCTACTCATTTACTGTTGACTTATAGAATACCAGACAAAGTTCTTTGAGGTTGATTTTATACTTTCTAGCTGTACACCAGTTATGTTTCTCAGGTGATTGGTACACTTTAAAAGTAAAGGAAAGCAAAGTATAATTTGATACTATGACTGGATTTCATAACTATTTTTACTACATGTATTATATCTTTAGATTTAAAAAGCAATCTAGCACTTTAGAATCATAGAAATCTGACATCGATTAATTCATAGACGTAATTTGATTTTGGTATTCATAGCCCCCCCCCCCCCCCTTTGACAGTCAGCCCAAGTTATCTCGGCCCTAGTATTCATCAGGGTAAGGGAATCTCTCCAAAGATGTAAAGGTACTTCTGTTAAATACATTTAAGGGGTTAAGAGGAAATGGGCCAAAGTCCATCAAAACATTTTTTAGTTATTCAGAAAAAGAAAATGATATTTCAAGATAGGTGTAAAAGAAGGAACATCTTCATCTTCTCAGGATCATTAGTACATGGACATTTATTATTTGATATATTGTGTGTTTGGAGCCAGAAGGGCGTTAACTCATATTATTTGACACAGAGTTAATGCCCTTCTGGCTCTCAACAGACGAGATAAAGATGGAAACATTCTGTCTCTCAGGCTTACAAGAACATTTATTTTTTTCCCTAGTAACTTTAAAAAATATTGTGATGGACTTGGGCCCTCCTTCCTTTTATGTATCCAATGTTTGTACTGTCTTCTGCTGAAAGCCAAAAAGGACATTAACCCTATCGAGACAATTGACCACATTTTGTGGTTTGGCTCAATAACATTTGATTCAGAGCTCTGAAAGATATATATACCAGACACACGAGTAGAAGAACCAAAAATTTCTGCACACGCTGTGTTCATTTTTGTGGCACGACGATATTGCGTTTGATGCCAGGAATTTAAAAAAAGGAGAATAAGCTTGAAAATCCTTAGATTGGCAACACATTGAGAGGTTCAAAATAATTGTTTATGATCAAAATTGGTCATTTTTTCAACTTTTCGACAAAGTTCCTGACCATGTATTTTGTTTTCAAAGATATTACACCTTATTAGAAACATGTAGCACCAAAAGAAAAATAGTATTGTTGCCAATTTGAAGAACAAAATGTGACCAGTTTAGCGTTTAAATAATTCTTGTCATGAAAGGGTTAACTCTGTCAAAGCAGTATGGGTTCAAACCCTTTTGGCTCTCAGACTATATATTTAAATTGATTGGAAAAGCTATAGGCAAACCGATGGCATTTATTGTAAGGAAAAAACTTGGATTTAATGAAAACTTTGACAATACGGTAATGACTGTTTTTCTCAGGTTTGGCCATTGGGTGACTGTCATTAGTGTTTAAAGAGAAGGTTGTGTTGTGGAAAAGGTGAAAAATAATTTGTGAGTTTTCTCCTTCCTTTTATGTCAGTCTGGAAAAAACATCATAGTGGAAATGTCCCCTGAAAATGAACGCCCTTCAAATGCCCTCATAGTCAATATATGATGAGAAATGGCTGAAGTGTTTGGGCCGAACTGTGCGTGCAGTCCCATATGCCCATTTCTGTGTGCAGTGCATGTGCTTTTCAACGAGGTTGGGTCAATTTCTTATCATTTTGATGATTGTAGACATGATCAGTCCTTCCAAATTGCTTTGGGACAGTTTCTTTCACATTGTAATCTCATGGCCAGAACTCGACTTTGTCTTTAATGTAATGGCACAGCTACATGTAGGACGTGATTATCATTTGGAAGTGGTTTCTTAGGTGATTCCTTTGAGCTTGCAAATTGCAGAGCACTTCAAAACCTTCTGGAAAGTAAAAAGGGTGAGATAGGGACCTGCATTATAATTGTATCCAGAGGATATAAATATGGAAGATGTGGAAGGGAGGTGAGGTAGAGAAAGAGAGGGAGAGAGAGAGGAAAGAAGGAGAGAGAGAGATATATATAGAAAGAGAGGTATGGAGGGAGGAGATGTAGGAGAGAGGGAGAGAGAGGAAAAAAGAAAGAGGGAGGATGAATGGAGAGAGAGAGAGGGAAGGAGAGAGAGGGAGGGAGAGAGATAGAAAGATGTATGGAAGGAGAAGGAAGAGAAATGATGTAGGAGAGAGGGAGAGGGGAAAAATGAAAGAGGAAAAATGAAAGAGGAAAGGATGAATGGAGAGAGGAGGAGAGAGGGAGAGAGAGATTGAAAGATGTATGGAAGAAGGAAGAGAAAAGAGGGAGAGATAGGAAAAAAGAAAAAGAGATAGGAAAAAAGAAAAAGAGAGGGGAGAATGAATGGAGAGAGAAAGAGAGAAAGAGTGAAAGAAGGGATGTAAGGAGTGAGGGAGAAAGGGATGGAATGAAAGAGAGAGAGAGAGAGGGAGGGGGAGGAGTATTGAGAAAATGAATGTGGTGGAACTGGAAGGAGGATGACACAGATCGATGCAGGAAATAAAAGAGAGCAGGGAAGACAAAGGGACACAAGGAGAAGGGGATCAATCAAGAAAAAGAGAGTTTTATTGGAATATATAATAAAAAGTGCAGGTTCTGGACATTTATTGAGTAGAGGCTTGATGAAGATTGACGATGCTTGGTTGAGGAGCATGGCCAATCAATATATCTTGAAATATATCATCTGTTCAGAGCTAGAAGGGCGTTAAGTCTGTGTTAGAGTATGAGTTAACGCCCTTCTGGTGCCAAAGAAACAATATGAGGATGAGATGTCGTTGAGAATGCAATTTTTAGATGACTCTATGTAATAGTAAGTCAATATTGTACTATGGTGTAGGCCTACATATACATTCCATAATGAGATAGAAGATTTCATTTGTTTGGTGCCAGAAGGACATTAGCTCATATACTTTAACACAGAGTTGAAGCCCTTCTGGCTCTCAATAGACGATTTACGAAAAATATGTGCCATTTTGCTATTAGAGGTAGCGATAACATAGTGACAGGATCTGAATAATTGCAAGCAAGTCAGAGAAAATCGTAAAAGTTTGAGAAAAATCTGATGATTGATGAAAAAGAACTCATTTGAGACCTTGAATATCCCTTCAGAAATTGTTTTGATGGAATGATTTTGATAATCGAGATAAGTTGATGAGGACTGCCATGGGAGTAGTGACACTAATGATGTTGAATGAGGATTGATGCTAGTGATGGTGATTATTAACGATAGTAAATGTTGTTGTATGGATGATAGGTGTTTATTGAAGGGAAAGTCTACCCTGATATCATGGGCCACAAAACGGGGGGGGGGGGGGGGGGGGGGGGTGGGGTCTGTAGCCCCCCCCCCCCCCACACACACACACACACACTTTTATGAGTAGACAGGTTTCATAAAATCTCAGGGAAAAAGGTTTGAAAATTGTCATTAATTAGTGAGATCAAATCAGCCCCCCCCCCCCCACCACCACTTTCAAAACGCTCCGCAGCCCCTGGATATTAAGTTGGTTTTGGAAGAAGGAGAAAATGAAAGAAACAGATCAATGAAAGTTTGAGCAAAATCCAATAAGAAATAAGAAAGTTGTGAATTTTTGAAGTTGTAATCAATCAAACACAAATTGGCAACTCCGTGAGGTATCATGAATTTCCATTTTCTGTAAAGAAAATATTGTGTCATACATGCATCCTAGATATAATCCTTTCACTTATGCTTTTACACAATACCTGTATTCTACAAAACTATTCCCTTATCAAAAACAAAGAAAATTAAATTTTATGGTTTTTTGTGTACGGAGCAAATATGAAAGGAACTCGCAAGATATGTCACAGAGTTGCTAATTTGTGTTTGATTGATTACAAACTTCAAAAATTCATAAATTTATTTCTTATCGGATTTTGCTCAAACTTTCATTGATCTGTTTCTTTCATAAGTCTGCTTCTTTTAAAACCATCTTAATATCAGGGTGAACTTTCCCTTTAATGTGTGTGATGAAGATGAAACAAGATGCTTCTAGTGATTGTCATGTTTTGTTTATTAGAAAGGTTGGAGGTCTATAGTGAGGGTGAAATGTACACTGTTATATTTAAAAGACTTCTTATCCTGTTAATGTTAAGTTCAGGATTATATTAATAATGCCGTTGATAGCTCAATATTTAGCATCTTTTAAACTTGAATAATTCAATTAGTTTTAGGAGCAGTTGTAACAACTGAATCATTGGATAGAGAGAAGAATGTAACTCTATTAAATAATTAAGCTGCTTCATGGTTAATACACATTTAGTAAAAATATATCGTCATCAGACGTTCTGACATTTTGAATCATTTGAATGTATGGTAATGAATTCAGTGGATGAGGGATACATGCAGCTGTCTGTTCCATTTATTTTTTGTCATGCCCCAAGCCTCAATTGATTTTAATCGTCTTGAGTGGATGTCAATAATTCCCTGTGGAGATACACGTAGCATTTAGGGCTACAACTCATGAAACTGACATTGGCGGTCTTGTGGGCCATCTGAAAAGTTGTCAGAAGGCCCACGAGACTGACATCCCACAAGAATGACAGTCCGTAAGGCCAACATGTCGGTCTTGTGGGCCTTCTGGCAACTTTTCTGAGAGTCAGCAAGACCGACATATAGACGACTCGTGGGCCGTCAATCTTTTGGATTGTCAGTCTATTGGGATATCTTGATACTTATCCTGTTCAAGATGAATACATGAAATCCAATAATGTATATATATACCAACCCAGATTTAAGTACTTTAAATGTCATTTTGCTCTCAGTTGACTGATTTCTTCCCTAAACCAGTCAAACTTCGTGGGTAGCCATGAGATCAAGAAATGAATGTATTTTGTACGCTTTGCATGTGCTGCATTTTGGGGAGCTTTAGTTCAAGATTTTAAACAAGAAGAGGTGTCCCTTGTAACACTGAAGGATTACCTTGCATGATTATCTCTGATATACTTGTGTATGCATCTTTTTTAACATTTCAGAATAGATATATATGCCAATTTCAGCAGAACGGAACACCTGAAATTGGTAACTGTAGATAGAAACAAATGGTGAATGCTAGTGCGGCCAGTTAGTGTCAAAGTTTGTAATTTTGATTTGTTTATTACCTCACTTTAGAAGAAAAAGACTTTGGAGCCACTTAGAGTTGTGAGTATCTTGAAATTTATCAACTACAAAGAAATCAGACAATAAAGGTCCCCTGCAACCCAAATGCAAGTGGATTCCTGTTGATGTGCAGGGATGCATACACCTTATATTTTGTTATTCAAACATCTAAATATAAATCTTTAAAATATTTTTGAAATTGATTTCTCAAACATGCTAAGCTCCACCCCCCCCCCAAAAAAAATGCCCCAGATCTCATTCCTGCAATGAGATCATCTGTCAATCATTAGTGAGCTAAGAAGAGACAGTGGTATGTAGCTTTGCCAGAGATGACCATTTGTTCTAATAGACCATACAATGCCTACATAGTAGTTGCTATGTCAGACATGCTGTAGCATCACCAGGAAAAGAATGGTAATGAGGAGGTATTGTTTGAAAGTATGTAATTCTATTGTGAGCATGTGCTGAGCTGGGGGAAGTTACATTCCACTGTCTATTGTAGAATGTTAGCGTAGCTGACTGATGATTGACAGATGATGTCATTGCAGGAATGAGATCTGGAGTAATTTTTAGGGTAGAGCATTTTTTAGGGTGGACATTAGGAGGTTGAGAAAAATATTTCCAAAAAAAAACATTTGAAAATCGATGAAACATATCTAGATGTGTGAATAACAGAATATCAGTTGTATGCATCCCTGCACATCTACAGGAATAAACTTGCATTTGGGTTGCGTTTGGGTTGCAGGGGCCTTTTAATTTGGGGATTACTGCTGTAAACTATGATGTCCGAATCATGACAGAGGCTGGAATTGATTAAAGTTACCGGCCCTAAGGAAAATCAGTCCTCTGTAGTTACTGAGAGTACTACATTATACCTCAGATTATTGGAAATATTATATCAAAGGTCAAAGTTCACATAGATGGTGCACTCGTCAGTTTCTTGTATGGTACAGTACATGATTGTGCAACTGTTTTTTAAATGTTTGCAGTATTCATTCTATGTCTATTTTATCAATGTTTATTTTGAATTTAAAGCATATATATTGAAAATCAAATTGGTTATATGGTGTATAAATATTGCAACTTGTGCTCATTACCGTTAATGTTGTAATTGTTTAAAATGCTATTTGATATTATATTTCTAAAAATGTTAAACTTTTCTTACCAAACTTTAAATCCCCATTTCTTCCAGCGATCATACTCAGAGTCCTATGTTAAAAAGAAAGGTTAGTGACAGACTTACAGTGCATCCAAACTGCAAGACAGGCAGACGGCATGCGGCAGCATACTCTCTCTCTCTCTCTCCTTTTTTTCTACTCTTGCTTTGATTGTTATCAGTCATTTTCATGTGACTTTCATGTGACTTTCATGTAATTCTTGTGCAATTCTCTAACCAGTTCCTAAAACTTGCTTTAGATTGTCTTCATTTGATTTTCAGAGGCAGAAATTCAGCTTTTGTGAAGAGTTTGCAATTTTTTTGTTATCATTACAACTTTTTTTTTTCAGATCCCATTGCATTCCTAAGAGCACAGGCTGCTGTTTTGTCATGTCATAAAGCTTTAGTAATTTGTGTTAATGTACATGTGCTTGCAAATGGTACCATACATGTAATTTTAGGGACCTTGTTGCACTAAATTCATCCAAAATTCATTCATCGATCCTCAGTATGGGAAACTATATCAAAAGTTTTCAAATTTATACTTAGGATAAAATTCTAATTTTTGTATTCATTAGATATGTTTAGGAACGTAATCTTTGACCCTTTAGAACACACCAAATGTATTGTCAAAAAGATATAATTAGAAAAAAAATGTTTAATATCACGAAACATATCACAGCCGTTAAAAAGACAGAAAGGGATGACAAAAGGCCAAAATTGAATGGGAGAAGGAGGATGAGGCATAAAGAAGCAATTTTTATATTGTATCAGCAACATCTTAGATTATTATTAAAGTGCATTAATCTTGAGTTCCGATAATGATACAAAAAATAAATTCACATGGAATCAGAAAGGTACATATTAACTTAAACTGAATGTAGGAATAAACGATATCTATACCAAATGATTTTGATAGAAAATGTATAGTACATGTAGCTGAATAATGAACAAACACAATGTTATTAAATCAAGACGCTAGTTGTCCACCCTGGTGAAATTGTTATTGTGATTTTTCAGCAATTTTTTTTCCTTCTATCAAAATATGTTTCCATTACATGTACCTCAAGTCAAGATTAACTTTTGATATTCACTGAGGTACTCATGATATAAAGGTATACAACTGCTGTTAAGTCCCAGTAGTTGCTATGATACCACACAAGTATGATTGCAAATTATACCGAGCATCACTTATCTCACACAAGAATCTCCTCAGTTGGGTCTTATACCTTTTCTTAGTACCTCTGCAGTACTTAAAGGCACTCTAGTCGCCATATGTTATCGACAAGTCGGTCAAAGTATTGATATTGCAAGCACATTTTATATGAAGCCTGTACTTAACTTTTTAATGACAGAGTTTCTTTTCAGCACATTTCTTTTCAGCTTTTTTTCTTAGTTCTCTTCGTATTATGATTTAGCAGCATTATTAATTTACATCACTGTTATTTTCTTTGCTCAAACTGTTTAGTTTTCATGCAACATTGGTGTCAGTTTTTTTTTTTCATGTTTTTTCTCGTTCTTTTTTTCTCCATTCGTTTGTGACTATCTTTTGTAGCTTCCCCGTAAAGCCAGCGACCCGTTAGGCTCAAGGGAATTTTACAGAGAAGGTATGAAATACAGCCTTTCAAAAAAGGTAGATTGCTGTGAAAAAATGGATCTGCACAGTATAATCCATCCATTCAATTTAGCACCATTTGAAGCGAGTTTTTCACATGACATAGAGTTTGGGTGTTGGTTCACTAACATAGATTGATGATAATTCTTCCCTCCAAACTTTCTTTCCTTTTTTATTATTGCTTGTGGGGCAAGCATGAAAATAGACCTGTAGGAGGAAAACAATTTTTTTTTTACAGAAAATCTTGGTAGCTTTTATAGTATATGTTTTCCATTTAATCAATTTAAAAACAATTTCTATTTTGGGTTTGGTTCTAAAGTAGGTTTCAATTTGTAGTATTGGTTATTTGATGTGCATTAAGTATTTCATGTAACCCTTTTCTCTTCCTCTCACTCTCTGTTTTTGATTGTCTCTGTCCCTGTCTCTCCCCCTCCATCTCCCTCTGACCCTTTCTGACTGTCTGTCTCTCACTCAGTGTGTTTCTATATTTGTCTGTCTCCCCATCCCCCCCCCCTCTCTCCATCCCTCTCTGACCCCTTCTATCACTCAGTGTGTTTATATGTTTGTATATCTCCCCTTCTCCCCACCCCCCCCCTCTCTCTCTCCCTCCCCCCCCCCCCCCCCCCACATCCCCCTCTGGCCATTTTTGACTCTGTCTATCTCTCACTCAGTGTGTTTCTATGTTTGTATGTCTCCCCATCTCCTCACCCCTCTCCCTCCCTCCCTCTCCCCCATCCCTCTCCCTCCATCCCTCTCTGACCCTTTCTGACTATGTCTATCTCTTACTCAGTGATTTTTTATGCCTACCCTCTCTCTCTCTCTCTTCTCTCTCTCTCTCTCTCTTTCCTCCTCTCTTTCTTCTCTATCTCTCTCTCCTATTGTTTTCTCTCTCTCTCTCTTTCTCTGTCTCTCCTCTCCTTCAGGCCTTCACTATCATATCAATTTTCTCACTGTCTCCCAAATATTCTGTGTCATTTGATCTCTGTCCATTTGCAAATTCCCATTTTCACAATTAATTTTTGTGTCTCCTTTCCATTTTAAGTTTCTCTCTCAACCTTTTCGTCTTGTTGTCCTTTTCCTTCATCATCAAAATACGGAGAAAGCTAAAAAAGTAATCTAGATTACACAGCAGATTGGCTTAAAAGGCTTCCTCAGTGAGGCAATTCGGGGTTTAGATGGAGACGTTTTTCTCCATTTTCAGCCATACTGGGTTAATGCATTCGATTCTTCCCCTGCGATCGGAAGCGGAAAGGGATAGCTTTCGATTAGAAGCACCCATGCACATCGCATCTAATCAGGACCGCTAGCTGTGCTTCGTCAGATGAGAAGAAGCCAATATATGTAGAAGCAAAATTAAGTAGACCAAATGGGGTTCTTGTAAACAATTTTTAAATATATATCTACATGCATATTCCTTTGCCGTGTACGCTTTTTTTTTTTCCCTTTGTGTATCTACTCCGGAAATTATGTCGTGACAAATTATTCTAGGAGTCCTGCTAAAGCAGGTGACACCCTAAGCTGAAAAGTGGAATTCATGCATTTTAGCTCTTATTTGCTTGTGCTACTCTTATTATTCCACATACCCTTTTTACTGTGTTTTTAAAAATTTTCTTTCCTTTCTCTCCTCACTTATTCCTTCATTTCCATTCTCTCTCTCTTTCCCTTTCCCTCCCTCCCACTCTCCCTCACTCTCTCCCTCCCTCCCTCTATCTCTTTCTCCCTCTTTCTCCATTTGTGGCATCTTTTATTTTAGCTTTTTCTTATTCCTTTTCTTCTTCTTCTCCTTTTCCTCCTCCTTCTTCTTCCTTCTCTTCTTCATCTGGGTCTTATTGATCTTCTTTCTTTCACAATATTTTTTTTTTACAACAATGTTTTATAGTGAGAGAGAATCCAGCATTCATTTTTTCCATTATCATAAAAATTATATTCGTATTGCGGTACATCACCCTAAAATCATACATACATGTATCATCATAGATAAATGGAATTCTTACCGTTGTGACAACCCATATAGCTTCTTGTGACCTTTTGGATTACTATTTTCATGTATTTTCAAACGTTATAGATATATTTACCCTTCAGTGTGCTTTACTATGCATACAAAAACAGCCCCGAAATGTCAGGTGAAAATCTCATTTGTTTGTGCATTGACTGACTGCACCTTCCCCTATCTTCATAATTCATTATTGGATGCCCCCTTCCCTAACCTATCAGTAAAATGGGCCACCTTCAAGTAATTAGCCTTTTTTTTTTTTATATGAACACAGTTTTATTTTATGGCCTTCTTAGTACCCTTCTCCATTTTGTACACGTATTTTTGAATTGATATGGAAGTGTTAGCTATTGACATTTAGTCTGTTTAGAGCCAGAAGGGCATTAACTGTGAAAGGAAAAATCCACCCTAGTTGATTTGAATAAAAGGAGAAAAATGAGAGAAACAGATTAGTGAAAGTTTGAGCGAAATCCGATAAGAAATAAGAAAGTTATGATTTTTGAAGTTGTAAGGCCAAGTAAAATTGATTCCTAGTTTTTGAAAATAAGGAGGAGGAGGGGGTACCATGTTATTTGATATTTGATATTTTTCCAAAATGGCCGCCGCACATACGAATGATATTAGGCATGGCTTCCGTTATGTTTACATTCTTCTGGGGTCTCTTTAAACCCCCAAAGGGCATCAAGTTTTAATTTTAGGGGTCTGCAGCAAAATGTTGGTGGTTTTAAAAAATAATTTTTTTCTAATTTTTTTATTCTAATTTTTTTACAAAATCATCAAATAAAAAAAAAGGGGTGGGGGCAAAAAAGGATGCGGGCAGGATGAGAAACTAGGAATAATTTTTATTTGGCCTAATCAATCAAACACAAATTAGCAACTCCGTGACGTATCTTGTGAGCTCCTCATAAATTTTCATTTTCTTAGTTTTTGATGAAGGAATAAATTTTTGTTTCATTTAGGTGTTGTGTAAAAACATATACGCAATGATTATATTTAAGGCGCATGTATGATTGAATATTTTCTTTAGAGAAAACGGAAATTAATGATTTTTCACTGATCTGTTTCGTTAAATTTTTTGCTTCTTAGAAAACCAACTTGTAATTCCCCTTAAGATTTTAGAGTTTGTCTGGCGCTCAGAAGAAGATTTAATAATGAATACTAGCAGTAGATCTGGGTCAAATCATTTGACACATAAGGTCACTAGGGATGTTTCTCCATAAATCATTGGGAAGACTGTGTTTTTAAAGGAAAAAATTTCAAAATTGAATGATGGATGAAGAATGTCCTGAAAACAGGATAAATAAATTTCATCATAATTTTTTCTTGAATTAATATGTGATGGGATACCGATTACAAGTTTGCTTCAATCCAATAATTGAATAATTATTTTTTTTATAATATAGGCTTTTAAAAATCTACTTTCTAATGCTATTGTAAATAAAAGATTCTTACATATTTTCCATATTTTTTTTTTCCATTTTTTTTAAAGAGTAAGATTAATGTATTAATGAAAACATGAATTATAAGAATGGACCAGCAAAATCATATACAGGAGTGGTGAGTGAATTTTGCTCTGGAAAGTTCTAAAAAGAGCTCTGGAAAATTATTTTTTTTGTCACAAGGAAATCATCCTTTTACTAAAACATATCTGTTTTTATTTTTTACTTTTTTCTTTTTACTTTTTTTTTAAATCAAGAGTGAGCTCTTGTGAACAACAACAACAACAACAAAATGTCTTTACAATGGAATTGACCTTTTAGTGAGATAGTGCAATTCCATAGATTTCAGGTCATCTCCCCGCAATTCCCAAATCATCTTCATTATTTTATTTGCATGATAATTCTTGTGGATAGGCAGGCAATATTCATTTTGAATAATCTCAAGAAACCAGCTCTGTGACCTTCACTTTGACCTTGTCCATGTTCCACTTTGATCTTGTCCATGCTCCACTCCATGACTTTTACTGCGACCTTGTCCACCCCCCATTCATTCATTCAAATATACATTATCATAGTTTGTAATTCTATGTATTTTTTGTGGCTGTCTCGATCCATTTCTTCTACATTCTGATATTAAATTCATGTGCTCCAATATAAAAACCTATCAAATTATCTACTTCTATCTAGACTATTTCAAAATACATATTTAGCATGACACTGCAGCTTCTGCTTCCTAATCTTTCCTAAATCTTTTAACCATATATCAGATTTGAGAGCTAGAAGGGTATTAACTGTGCTTTAAAGGGTAGTATTAAAGGGAAAGTCCACCCTGATTACAAGTTGATTTTAAAAAGAAGCAGAAAAATTAGAGAAACG
Organism: Heliocidaris tuberculata; assembly: GCA_025618425.1. Classification (NCBI taxonomy): domain Eukaryota; kingdom Metazoa; phylum Echinodermata; class Echinoidea; order Camarodonta; family Echinometridae; genus Heliocidaris; species Heliocidaris tuberculata. The sequence continues at coordinate 7,159,440 of CM046849.1, forward strand.
GGTCAGTGAAGGTTTAAGCAAAATCTGATAAGAAATAACAAAGTTATAAATTTTTGAAGTTGTAATCAATCAAACACAAATTGGCAACTCCGTGACATATCTTGCAGTCTCCTCTCCCATTTGCCCTGTACCCAAAAAGTAATTAATTTCCATTTTCACTTAATAAAATATTCAATCATACATGCACCTTAGATATAATCATTGCTCTTATGTTTTTGCACAATACCTGAATGAAAAAAAATCTATTCTTCATCAAAAACTAAGAAAATTAAAATTTATGAGATTTGCTGCTGTACTGAGCAAATGGAAGAGGAGCTTGCAAGATAATGTATGTGGCGGAGTTGCCAATTTGTGTTTGACCGATTACAACTTCAAAAATTCATACCTTCCTTATTTCTTATCAGATTTTGCTGAAAAATTTCACTGATCTGTTTCTTCAATTTTTCTACTTCTTTTTAATAAAATGAACTTGTAATCAGGGTAGACTTTCCCTTTAATAATACCATTCTGGCTCCCAGAACATGACATATTTTTTTCTATCATTTCTATGTGTTGAATGTTTGATATATTGCATGACACCCTTCCTATTCACTGTCATCCTCATGCTGTTTAAAATAACATTAAGGAGCTCAGAGATGGTACACAATATACATTTACAATGTCCCTGTACATGTGTATTTATATATATATATATATATTTTTTTTTTTTTTTTTTTTTTTTTTTTTTACAAATTTCAGATATTTTATTTTTTCAGTTCCTATTGCATACCCAATTCCACAGGTTGCAAACAATAATTTTTGGAATGAAATCAGAGCATGACTAAAGCATCAACTTTCATATGATTGTGCTCTGTTGTCTTTGGCCATTATTTTATCCTAAGCATACAAATGATGCTTGCTGAATTTGTTTCGTTTTGATGAAGCATAGATTTACAAGTCAAAGAGAACTCACAAAAAGATAACAATGTATTTTGGATGGATCTGTGAGCTCTTTCATTGTTTATGTTATTGCAATGTGTATGAACCTCCTTGTGTGTATTCGTATGTTATATTTCACATGTCATGAAATATCTCCGTGTTTTCATTTCTAAGGGTATCAAGATCTTAAATTGATCATTTATTTAAGAAGTGTTTGAAAAATGTAGAAATTTTAACTTTTCCCAAACAGATATACTTAATTTTCAAAAAGCACTAGTACTTTTGATTTTTGATTTTTCGTAACTTACATGTATGTCTGATTTAAAACTACAGTTGAATATTGGAAATATATATTATGTTGCAGTTTGGTGACAAATCATTCAGATAATCCATCTTAACTCCCAGGTCCCCGTTAGATTTAGTTACTATTGATCGTTAAATGTATTTTAGACTTTCTGTAAGAAGGGATAATCAACTAATACTCCATAATAGCATTTTCTTACACAAAAAAGTTTCAAACAAAATTCGAAAATGAGTTGAATAGAATTGTGTTAAAATGTCTCTAGTTATATTAGATGATATTACCGTACACAAAATGTACATTGTTTTATCTCATTTCTAAACACAATGGAATGAAATATCAAACATTTTTCACTTTTTCTGTCATTCTCTGCATTATTTCACGTCATTCTTCTCCGTCGCCATGGCAACAACAGAGGAGGAGGACATGACCTTTGTGAGGTTCATGAAGAATCACAAATGTTACGAGATCATCCCCACAAGCTCCAAGCTCGTCGTCTTTGACGCAGAGTTATTGGTAAGTCGAGACAGATTGACTCTAGAGGGAATATTGTCAAGAATTTAATTGAATTAAATTGAATTTATTAATACATCGGTCATAACAGAAATTCTTCTTTCATTGGTTGACAATAAACATGGGACATTTTCACAATAGAATAGTACATAACAATGAGGTGTACAAGTATACATAACAATGTGAACCAAATATTAGAAAAGTAACACAAGAAAAGGAAATTCATCTCATACTGACGCCCTCCAATAAGATTAATTCAGATATTCCCCCCCCCCCCCCCACACACACCTGCACTCTATCGCCAAGAAGATGTTTTGTCCCAGGGATATATTGGTAGGTTGTTTGTTTTTGTGTTTTTTTTTGTTTGTTTGTTTTTTCAATTTAAGAGCTGCGGCAGGACTCTATTGCCAACAACATGATGTTTTGTCCCAGGGATATATTGTTTGGTTGGTTGTTTGTTTTTGTGGGTTTTTTTTTTTTCAATTTAAGAGCAGCAGCTAGATGGGGTTTCCAGTTGTTATACAGAAGGATTTCTTCATTAGAAGGATTCAAAGCAAGTGTTCTTTTTCTTATCTGTCATTTACTTTTTATTTTACCTTGATTTTTATTTCTCAGTTTCCCTGAACGATCACTTCATTTTGACTTTCTCTTTTTTTCTTTTTTTTAAAACTCACTGTCTCTTCATTGTTCAAAAACAAATGGGGAGGGGGGGGGGGGGCCTTGATGTGGGTTGCCGATGCATTCTAGTTCTATCTCTTCTATATACTCTTGAAGAGAGTACAATTATCATTAAATGCCTTCCAAGTAGCTGCATTTAGCATTTCCACTAATGGCTGTGTCAGTAATCTGCATTAAAGTGCCAAACTTTTCAATATTCAGAGTATGTTGAACTTTATAAGATGCTATTTTGGAAATGCCAACTGTCTGTAAATGTCAGTTGTGGCTAGTTTCCTATACCACATTCCCAGACTCGGTGCAAAACTATCTTCTTTTTGAGGAAGCTCTTTGGAATATTTAGGGGAAAAAAGGGATATAATAAAAAGCATGAGCAAGCTCACAAATTATTTTTCACCTTTTCCAGATTTATACCTTCTCTTGAATATCTGAATGCTTTCAAGTAGCTGCATTTGCCCTAATGGCTGTGTTCTCTGCATTTGAGTGCCCAATTTTGCCAATATCCAGAGTATGTTGAACTCAAGTTTGAATGAGAAGCTTTCGGAGAAATGCCAACTGCCTGTAAATGTCACTTGTCGTTAGTTTCCGTTACCACTCCAAAACTTGGTGCAAAACTACTTCCTTTTTTTTTATGGGAGCTCTTTTGGAATGTTTTTGGGAAAAAAAGGTGATATCCTTGATGGCATACTTTCATCATTTATTTACAGAGCTCTTGGATCTTTCCAGAGCTAGATTGCCCATTTTTTTTTCTTCTTCCTTTCTTTCTTTTCAATGCTCATTCTAAAGTTTCTCTTGAGGGTAAACCAGAGGGGTTTATTTCCCCACATGGTTAAATTCATATTCTGAACATATGAACAAAATGTCAATTTCTTTTATAAATATGTTTGTCGACATAAATCCTAATATATGTAGGTGTCACTTGTGACATTTCACTGTAAGGCACTCATGAATAGTTTTATGAACCTTTTCCAATTTTTTTTTCCAGCCCAACAGGGCTAACATTGTTATACCCCCGCCAAACGAAGTTTGAAGGGGGTATATATGAATCAGCGTACTGTCGGGCAGTCGGTTGGGCGGGCGGTCCGTTACAAATCTTGCGCATCGAACTACTTCCTCATTTTGGCACACACATTGGTCTTGGGATGGAGATGTGCCAGACATATTTTTTGAATGCGTCGGAAACTGCGTTGCCATGGTAACAGCATATTATGGCAATAAATCCAGTTGAAATCTTGCGGATTGAACTACTTTCTCATTTTTCGAGTAATGCTCGTGAAATTTGGCACACACATTGGTCTTGTGGTAAAGATGTGCAAGACATATTGTTTCAATGTGTGGCAATCTGCATTGCCATGGTAACGACATGGCAATAAAACGGGGAAATATTGCAGATGAAACCACTTCCTCATTTTTTGGAGCAATGCTCAGGAAATTCGGCACACACATTGGGGCGGGGGTATTAATCACCTTCAGTGGTATTCTAGTTAATATTGTATGGACTTCAAATGAGTGGATTTTAAAAAAATTTCCTTGATTCTTTGAACAGGTAAAGAAGGCTTTCTATGCTCTGGTGTACAATGGTGTAAGAGCAGCTCCACTATGGGACAGCACAAAACAAGACTTTGTGGGTAAGTTTTCTCCAAAAAATCTCAAAGCTATTTGTTATAATTTTGCCATATTTTTCTATTGAGTGCAAGACAAACTAATTAATGCTTTTGGAAATGAGGAAAGATCTGATCTCTGTGCATTTTGAAATATGAACTGTCTAAGTGATAGTTAAGGGTATGTTTCTCATTTTCATTGCTGTAAGATTACATGTACTTCTACATGAACATATACCAGGAATGCACTGTTGGGACTTGAAAGAAAAATGATATTATTAACGTGAAGGCATAAGTTTTAAAGGGTACTATTAACCTCTACAGAATTGGGTGGGAGCAGAAAAATTGTGAAGTTTGAGAACAGCAGAAAGAAGGATAAGAAAGTTAGAAATTTTTGAAAGTCGAGACCACTATCAATGTCTGGTATATCCTATCGACGATTTAGTCATATTCATACTTGTTTGTTGTTGTTTTTTTGTTTTGTAACGAAATTACTGAAAATATGCATTTTTTCTCATTTGTTATGATTGAACATTCTTTTGTAATGCAAGGGAACTTTCCTATGGCATTGAGTGCGGTGAATACTGTAGAAATTTTTTTTTTTTAAGTTACCAGAATGTGATTTGATATTGCTTGACCAATCACATGCTTTTTGCAAATCCTCTTTTTTTATTTCTCCAGGTATGCTGACAATAACAGACTTCATCAACATACTTCAGTACTACTACAAATCACCACTGGTAAGTTAATGCATGGATTAGTTTGTATAATGCATGGATTAGTTTGTATAATGCATGGATTAGTTTGTATAACGCATGCTCCGGGGACAATTGCTCCGTGGTCAATATCCTGCGCGAACCGAATTCCCACTTTAAAGGGAAAGTTGAGTAAAAAATAATTTGTAAGCTTTCTCATTCTTATTATGTTAGTTTGGGAGATTATCATAGTAGAAATGTCCCCTGAAAAGGATTGCTCTTCAAAAGCCCTCACATTCAAAATATGGCAAGAAACAGATAAAATGTTCGGGCCAAACATTTGTGTGTAGTCCCATATACACATTTCTGTGTGCAGTGCATGTGAATCTCAGCAGGATTGAGTCAATTTCTTATCATTTTGGTGATTCCAAAACCAACAGCATACACCAATTCTTATGTGCCATATAATCAACCTTTCCCAATTGCTTTGAGACAGTGTCTTTCAAGATTCAATCTCATGACCAGAACTCAGCTTTATCTTTAAACCCTGGATCAAATACTATATCTATCCCTTACCCTAAACCTAACCTAAAACCCAGTTGCTACCCTAAGTCTATACCTATATCTCTGATGAAATAAAACCTGGAATAATTGCCACTGGAGCAAAATGTCGGACCACCATGGATTATTATAGGAATTGACTTTTTGATATATAAGATGTTCATATCTTCAGATGATATATATATATAGCTGTAATCATCCAGTGCATACACTGTATATCTTGGAAACTCCACTTGGTCAAAATCAGCTTCTTCTTTTTTTTTTTCTTTGTGTGTGTGTGTGTGTGTGTGTGTGTGTGTGGAGGAGGTGCCGTGGATCAGTGGTTTAAGGCGCTTAACTGGAGATGCGAGGATCGGGCGTTCGATCCCCGGCACGGCACTTATGCCCTTGAGCAAGGCATTTTATCCACATTGCTCTTTTATCGTACATCAAATAAATGAAGTGCTATAGGCATGTTGATACCAGGTGCGCATGTGTGTTAAAAAAAAAAAGTGTGTGTGTGTCTGTGTGTGACTTTGACACGTACACCTGTACATGTTTAAATCCCATATTTGGATTTTTAAAAATGACTGCATCATCATCAAGAAGGAAAAAAAGAAAAATCTTCCAGTAAATAAAATTTAGAAAAACTCGGAAAGAATTATCTTTTTTTTTTTTTTTACAAGTAAGTTCAAATCCCAAATGTGCTATTAAAATTTGCTGAATTATTCAGTTACTGACATTCTTTTGTAATTCTGTTACAACCCATATGGAAAATTGCCTCTGGTGGTACATGCATGCTGTTTGTCATGATTAAATATCAATCAGGGAGAATATTATACTTAATGTGCCAGGCAACATTATAGCAAAAATGCAGTGGTTGTAATGCTGTTACCATCCTACTGGAAGATTGCCCATCTGCACGTATTCACACGTTCATGTCACCGATAATGTGCAGTTTCCTTGACTTGTTCTATTTTAAGGTCTGCTTGAACCACCTGCATTTAAAAGCTCTTATCGGAGCTTTTACCATTAGTGCCTGGCCTCAGATTTTCCTGCTCGGTGTTTTGCTTTTATCTGCTTTGTGCATAATTTATTTGTAGTGTGATATTTACATGTATAATTTAAGAAAAAATATATGTATCCCCTCCCCCCCCCTTCTCTTCATCTCTTCCTCTGCTTCTCTCGTCTATTTCTCTCTTTCTCTTTTCCCCTCTCTCTTTCCATCTTTCTCTCTTTCTCTCTCTTCGTCTATTTCTCTCTATTTCTCCCTTTTTTATTCTTCCTCTCTTTCTCTCTTTCTCTTTCTCTCTATCTCTCTCACTCACTCTCCCTCTCTTTCTTTCTCTCTTTCTCTCTCTCTTTCTCTCCATTTCTCACTCCCATCCATAGGTCAAGATGGACGAGCTAGAGGAGCATAAGATAGCAACATGGAGAGGTGAGTGAAAGACAGCAGGAAATGTAAAATAATAATAATAATAATAGTATGTATTGTTTACCAGGGTAGCCTCATCGGTATTATATATTGTTCGCCCTGAGAGCCCTGCAATCATATCATTACTTGTTCTGCTATTGAATTATTTCTTTTTAACTTTTAAGAGTTTAATTGTCCAGATGCTCCAAAATTTGCCTAGGCGACATTTCCTCAGGGCTTGTTTTATCAATGATTAAAGGTTAGTTGTGCATTGCATTGGGTTTTAGGTTAGATTTTGATTCTTTAAGGGGAAAAAAAAAGGAAATTTGAGAAAATATTCAGGAGGCATGGTTAAGTTGAATTTAAAAATCAGTTGACTGAGATGAAAAAAACCCCAGAAATGACAGAAATGAAACAGAGATGACCACCAAAACATGAAAGAGGTGTGTAGAATAAGAGATGCGAGAAAACTTGCCTCAACCCTTTCAAGACAATTTACCACATTTTGTGGTTTGGCTCAATAACTTTTTTTCAGAGCCCTAATGAATATACCAGATGCATGAGTAGAAAGAGCAAAAAATTCTGCACACACTGTCCATTTTTGTTGCATGACAATATTGCGTTTGATGCCAGGAATTTTAAAAAGTAGAATAAGCTTTAAAATCCTTAAATTGGCAGCACATTGAGAGGTTCAAAATCAATGTTTTTTGGTCAAAATTGGCAATTTTTTCAACTTTTCGAAAAAGTTCCTAACCATGTATGTTGCTTTCAAAGACATTAGATTTTATTGCCAATTTGAAGAATAAAATGTGATCAATTTAGCCCTGAAATAATTCGTGTCTGAAAGGGTTAAGACAAAGAAAGAGGAATGACATCAGCGAGTACACTAGATGTAGCATATGGACTAAATACGAAAGTTTAAGGTAGCTACAAGTAGATTAAGAAAGATAATGTGACAAAATACAGATAGAAACTTTATACCTTTCATCTACATGTACATTCCTCTTTGTCTTGTGCATTTGATATGTCTTTTGAAGTAAATTACTTTTGATGTTCTTATCTTTACAGAGGTGTTAAAAGAGAAAGCCAGACCTCTTGTGTGGATCAATCCTGACCAAAGGTTTGTTTACAGTACTTAATTCATCGTTCAGAGTATTCTATGAGAATTGGCAGAAGTATTAAGAATTATTAAAGTGATTTGGTAACTTTGTAGAGGCTTGATAAAATCTGAGCTGCCTGGCCTTACATACTATCATTGTATGTAATATGGTGTAAAAATGAAGCCCAGGGAAAAAAAAAGCACTTTAAAATCATCATGTGCTTCACAAAAGTAAACATATGCAAGTGACTGGAAATGCCAGACTCATTTTCCCCCATAGACTCAGTGTTAGATTAAAGCGTATGGCCATTCGCTTTCGTAAATGGGAGTATTGAGTCATAGATATCTTAATAATAGCATTATATATTTGAAAACCTTTCTATGCCTGGCTATTTATTTATCCTTCTGAACATCATTATACAAGACAGATATCAAAATTCAACAATTTATTAAATCAAGCCTCCACAAAGTTACCGAATCCCTTTAAGAATAAATACCTACTTCATACTGTCTATCAGCAGCAAAGCATTTCTTGTATAAACAATGTCACATTGAACTCTTTTCCTGCTTAAGTCAACATTTGGAACAAACAGTGAACCATCACAGTTGACTTTTGTCACACGTACAATATGTATAATGTACCAAATCATCCCAGCAGTTCAGCAGTCTTAGGTTTTCATTACCTACATAACAAATAAAGAGTTAATATAACATCATTATATGTCATTCTCAAAGGTATTTGCATTATAGCAAATATTTACAAGCCAGTAAGACTGGTAGATACATGTATTTTGGACTCTACTAAATTTTTTGCAAGCATCTGGAATTTCACCCTGTACTAATTTCCCATAGCATTGTGGTAAAAAGTTAGTCACATGGTCGTACATGTGTACTGTTTTTCCGGTTGTGAACGTGTTATTGGAGATTTGTACCGGGTTAATTTTGAAATGCGTGTCCATATGTAAATGAGTTATTACAGCAAATTCAACAATCTCATTTTGATGGTACAAGGTGGTCAGGATTTCAAAATGATTTTATTTGTTTAGATACTTTCTTTTGGTATCAAAGTGACAAGCCCATTTGTGTGTACTTCTAATGATTAATTCTTTGCTACATTTATTATAGACTATAGAATTTACCACTCTCCACCCAGGTGTAAAGGGGTTACCTGGTAGGTGTGATTCATTGTAATGTTCTGTGTGCTGATAATGTCTGCCAGAGCTAGAGCTAGAGCTAGAGCTAGGGTAATGAAATCCAAATCACTTTTGAAGCACATAATGATAATGTGATATGAGATATACAAAAGCAGTATATTATTTTTATCATTATTACATCATTCATAATATATATTTTTGTTTTCTCAGTTTGTTTGAAGCTGTTAAGATGCTGATTCAACAGAAGATTCACAGGTTACCCGTCATAGACCAAGCCACCGGTAACGTCATCTACATCCTAACTCACAAACGGATACTCAAGTTCCTTGCGCTACTGGTAAGCTACATGTAGAAATGGACTCGGTCAAAACCTCATTCATATCGTAACCCCTTTCCATGCCCTTGGTGACAAACCCCCTCCCCCCCCCCCCCCCCCCGAAAAAAAAAAAAAAAAAAAAAAAAATGATTGTTGAACAATATCTTTGAACTGTTAAGTAAGGTCTGTGCTTTTGTTAATGATGACCGTTTTCACTGCAAGAAAGTTTCATGAAAAGAAAATGTTTTATGTTGTGATTCTATCTGATTCTAATACTTCACAGCATGAAAATTTTGTGAATCTCCACCACTCGCAAAATTCGCAAAAGTATTATGTGAAAGTTTATGGTTTTACAGTATTGAATAATTCTGAATGGCCAAAATATCTGTCAGTTTGCAATCGGCTTGGCAGTGTGACTAGGTAATTACATTCAATGTCACATAATGTGTTTCTTTTGATGCTAGATATAGATTTACTTATGTTTCATGTTTTTCATCAATGTTTTGAATATCATGCAATTTGTCACGTATAGCAAAAGACTGAAATCAAGAGTCCCTCCTTCCTGAAGAAGACGCTGAAAGAACTCAACATCGGGACATACAACAACATTGCCACAGTGAGTGCAGATCAATTCTTATTGTTTTAATTCAGAATTTCATATAATACTGAGTAAATGCAGGATGTAGATTCTTGAAAAGAAATGTGGAAGTCTGTGATGAAACAATATGCGAACATATGGTAATTAGCGCAGCCATGACATCATAGTGTTATTACTGAGTTCCCAAGTTTTCTTTCAGGATAGGCCATTTTTGTATCATTACAGAAACTCACGACTTTGTTATTTTTCTGTTTTTAAAGTAATGCAAAACACCATACTAATGACACAAAGAATAGGGGATACACCTACGCATTACAACTGAATTCAAACCTAAGTGTTAACATGTTGTATTTTTCTGATTTTCAAGTGATGCAAAAAATTAAACCAGTGACACAAAGAACAGGGGGTACACCAAAGCATTACAACTGAATTCAAACCTAAATGTTAACTTGTTAAACTTAAACTTTCTAATTATTTTCTTCTCTCACCTTTTTCTCTTTTTGATACCAGGCTCGACCAGACACTCCTCTCATCACTGCACTGAGTATGTTCATCAACAAGAGAGTATCTGCCTTACCCATCGTAGACGAGAACAACAAGATTGTCGACATCTATGCCAAGTTTGATGTCATCGTAAGTTATTTAACCGTTTTCCCTCTACTGTGGACTCCTGCAACCAGCGCGGGCTCGCTTCTGTTGACTGCAGTCAACACTCCACACGAACAAAAGAAATAGTGCTTATTCAATTGCATGATCGCACGCACGCTCTAATCCTGTGCACTGATGCATTCTTCATACAGTCGCTTTCGTTGCATTGCGTTTTCGGTTGTCGTTTACATTGGATTTTTTCGAGTAAATCGCCATTATTTATGCGATTATTTGAAAATAATTCAGCAGCCCTGGGTTTCATAATGCACAGGGCAAAGAGTTAAGCCAGTTGGTAGTGTGTGGAAGAAATATCATGATTTAGTGTTTTATTATTGACACCCAACAAGCCACCCCAGAACTCAGCCATGTGGTGACAATATCATTGTGAAATTTGCCACTTAAATAGGTAAATAACGGTGGCTGAAAGCCAAGTGAACAAACTACTATACTTTGACAGCTCTACATTGTTTGGGTATTCTGTTTGCTGTAGCACCCTGTAAATTTGTAATGCAGTAGCTTTGAATAGCAGAGAATATGGTAGCATTACATGGAAGAGGATGGCACAAGATAAAATGAAATGGAGAATTGATGAGGAGGCCTTCCGATGAGGAGGCCTTCCTTCAGCAGTGGAGTGAAATAGGCTCTATAGATAGATAGATAGCTTTAAATTAATCATTCAAGAGTTGTAATTTTCACTTCCTAATGACCATCGTCGTCATCCCTCTTTATAGAATCTTGCTGCCGAGAAGACGTATAACAACCTGGATATCACAATCCAGCAAGCCCTTCAGTTCCGTCAGACGTACTTTGAAGGTGTGAGCACCTGCAAGGCTACAGAGACGTTAGAAACTATCATGGATAGGATCATCAAAGCTGGGGTGAGTTTGAAACAACACCTGTCTCTAGGCCCATTTCACATGAGATGGTATTTCACTTGTGCCCTTGAAAGACATTCAGACATATAAATGCATAGGGCTTGGTCCCATTTCATAAAACTTGTTATCAATGACAAGTTATGATAGTTGTTATAAGCTGGAGTGTGTATAGAACAACTTGGGGCCCTGCCATCATTATTTGTAGGGGCCTATATCTTCCTTTTTACTGTACTTGTGGCATGAATTTTATTACATTATGCAATCTGTTGGCGGTAGTGGAATAAGGCCTTGTGTGTGATGGGCTTTAGGGGAATTAAAGCTCGTTTTAACTACTCACAGTGAGGCTTCATTTCAAGAAACTTTCATTAAAAAGTTTAGACTTCTTCATGTATCTACTGAAGTAAGAAGCCAAAGTATGCTGGTTGACTGGCTGGCTTTACAATAAGCTAAGTTACAGACTGAGAACTAAGTGAGATGATTTGAAATTCTATATTTCCTGTAAAGAATAAGGGAACATTTCAACTATAGCCCGAGAGAGTGAAAATCAAACAATTTTTCTTAAACTGATTATACAGAGCCCTGATAATACAATGTTCATTTATCTTGCTTAATTATACTATCCTCCTCACAGGTCCATCGGTTAGTGGTCGTTGATGATGAGAAGCATGTAATAGGTGTCATCTCACTCTCAGACATCCTCAATAGTTTAGTGCTCAAACCAGCAGGTAGGGTAACCATGGAAATGTTGTTGATGATGATGATGGTGGTGGTGGTGGTGGTGATTATGGTAGTGACATTGGGTGATGATTATGATGGTGACAGTGGTGGTGGGGATGATGGTATAGGTGGTTGTGGTAAGGTTGGTGGTGGTGGTGATAGTAGTGATGATGATGATGATGGTGGTGGTGATAGTAGTGATGATGATGATGATGGTGGTGATAGTAGTGATGATGATGATGGTGGTGGTGATAGTAGTGATGATGATGATGATGGTGATGATGATGATGGTGGTGGTGGTGGTGGTGATAGTAGTGATGATGATGATGATGGTGATGATGATGATGGTGGTGGTGGTGGCGATAGTAGTGATGATGATGATGATGATGGTGGTGATAGTAGTGATGATGATGATGGTGGTGGTGATAGTGATGATGAAGATGGTGGTGATAGTAGTGATGATGATGATGATGGTGATGATGATGATGGTGGTGGTGGTGGTGATAGTAGTGATGATGATGATGATGATGGTTGTGATAGTAGTGATGATGATGGTGGTGGTGGTGGTGGTGGCGATAGTAGTGATGATGATGGTGGTGGTGATAGTAGTGATGATGATGATGATGGTGATGATGATGGTGGTGGTGGTGGTGATAGTAGTGATGATGATGATGATGATGGTGATGATGATGGTGGTGGTGGTGATAGTAGTGATGATGATGATGGTGGTGGTGATAGTGATGATGAAGATGGTGGTGGTGACAGCAGTGATGATGATGGTGATGATGATGGTGGTGGTGGTGGTGATAATAGTGATGATGATGATGGTGGTGGTGATAGTAGTAATGATGATGGTGGTGGTGGTTGTGGTGGTGATAGTAGTGATGATGATGGTGTTGGTGGTGGTGGTAATGGTGGTTGTGGTTGCGGTAAGGTTGATGGTGGTGATGGTGGTGATAGTAGTGATGATGATGGTGGTGGTGGTAATGACGGTATGGTGATGGTGATGATGGTTGTGATGATGGTGATGGTGGAATTGATGGTAATAACAATCTTAACTTGGATGATGATGATTGTAACGAAGATGGCAAAATCCTTGGACAAATATCCCCATGGACAATTACCCCCCCCCCCCCCCCCCCCAACCGGAAATCAACCCCTTCTAATGAGGGGAAAGGGGTGTCTTTTGGGGAGTCTCAGTCATTTTAATAGCTTATTAATTTGATCCAAATACCTCTGATTTCTTATAAATGAGATCAAGTCAGTAATTTTTACTGTGCTTGAAATATGTCAACAAAAACCATCATTTTCCAGACAAATTTTATAATTTTTTTTAACAGGAGTCAATGCTGTGGACCCCTCTCTAAACCAATTGCTATCAAATCGAAAAGTGTGTTTTTGATGTTTTTACTTGAAAATCCAATTGATAATTTCCCCTTTTCTTTCCCAGGTGTACCCAGTAGAAAGAGTAGCGCATCATCATCATCACAAGGGTCACCGCGGGTATAGCAGGGTCACCACCAGAGAGCGGTATATTAGACAAGTACTAGCAATTGCGTATCAGTTCCTATATTCCTCAGAGACTTTTGCAAAGAGAGCTTCGCAGTTTAGAAGAATAATCACGAGCACAATGACGGATTGTTGCTAGGATGTTCCAGTTTTCAAGCCATGGCACGACTGCTCGTGTGTTTATTATAATGAAAATCAACCAAAGCAAACTTATACCCCAAGAATGTTCCATTATTATATTTCTTGCAAGAAAGTATATTTTCTCAGTCATTTTTTCATCATCATCAACAATATCTTGAATAATTTGAAATGAAAATGTTATGGTTTCATTTTATTTGAAAGTAATACTGCTACAGACACACAGTGGTCGGAATTATCATTTTCATTACAGTAGACGGGTCATTGCTCCATCGAATTTATACATTTGCAAAGATTTATTATTGTGGTTTAACCCTTTCTAGACAATTGACCACATTTTGTGGTTGGGCTCAATAACTTTTGATTCAGAGCTCTAAAAAATATACCAGATGCATGAGTAGAAAGAGCAAAAATTTCTGCACACACTAATGTATTTTTATTTCATGATCACATTGCGTTTGATGCCAGGATTTTTAAAAATGAGAATAAGCTTTAAAATCTTTAAATTGGCAACAGATTGAGAGGTACAAAATCATTGTTTTTACATTGAAATTGGCAATTTTTTCAACTTTTCGACATTTTTGCTAACCATGTATATTGTTTTTCAAAGACATTACAACTTATTAGAACCATGTAGCACTAAAAGAAAAATATTATTGTTGCCAATTTGAAGCACAAAATGTGATCAATTTAGCACTTAAATAATTCCTGTAATGAAAGGGTTAACAAAGACTAACTTTCAGCAATGTTTCTATTTCTGGGACATAGGCTGACATTAAAGGGAAGGTTGAGTTCTGGGAAAGGTGAAAAATAATTTGTGAGCTTTCTCATTCCTTTTCTGTCAGTTTGGAAGAACATCATAGTAGAAATCTCCCCTGAAAAGGATTGCACTTTAAATGCCCTCATATTCAAAATGTGACGAGAAATAGCTGAAGTATTCAGGCCAAACATTCATTCCACACTTGTGTGCAGTCCCATATACTCATTGCTGTGTGCAGCACATGTGCTTTTCAGTGAGATTGGATCGATTTATTATCATTTTGATGATTCCAAAACCTCACGGTATACATTCTTATGTTGACATGATCAACTTTTCCCAATTGCTTTGAGACAGTTTCTTTCACAATGTGATTGTATGACCAGAACTCAACTTTATCTTTAAAGGCACATGTTAAAGTTGAAGAGGATGCAAGTTTTTAAGTGTAAACAACAAGCACCGTTTCTGAGCTGACCATAAAGAAATTCATTCATCTTTTGTATTCCACCTTGTGTCACCTGTGGTTGTCAGGCTAAAATGAATTTTACCCGTTCACAAATTTTCCATTGCAAAGTTCCAGTTTGAATCACAAGTTTTGATTATGTTGTATAAAAAAACTTGTCAAGTCAGCGCTAGTACGCTCGACCTTGTGTTGATTACACTGTAAGATCATGTGAGATTTGAGGACTTGAGTTGCAAGGGCATTTCAAAGGCTATGTCCTAAGCCAGGCTTACCTTAGGCCCCTGCTTTATGGAAGGCCATTCGTCAACCTCTGAGTCCTGTATAAATTACTATATTTATGTAACAAAATAAAGAAACAAAATTATTTTCTGGCATGAAATGAGCATCAGAAATCAATTCTGTTGTGTCGGTTTGGGTAATTTTGTAGGATTAAAGGAGGGTGACATTTGGCTCTCCATAATTTGGTGGCCTAAATCTACACACTTAGGCGGGGGCTTAAAGTTTGGCACCTTTCAAGAATACGGGCCTATCTCTCTTAATCTTTCTTTATACAGTGAAAGCTGTATGTAAAGACCGCTCAAGGGAGACTAGAAAAACGGTCTCTCTGTACAGGTTCCTGTAATACACATTTCAATGAGAAACATTTTTCAAGGAAGACGAAAATTGTTGTCTTTGTAGAACTGGCGGTATTTCTTTAAAGGTGGTCGCTAAAGCAGGTTTCACTGTACAATGCTGTGTATTAATTGGACTTTTTGGAAACCAAAAGGAAGCAGTTTATGGCCAGTATTTCACTTGTATGGTTCTGTAGCATTGATGTTGTTTACCCTCTCCTAAAGCTAAGGCATTGATACTTCTTGAGTTTCCTTTTTGCATGTTTCACGCAGAATTAGAAGTCATACATCGATAGTTTGATCAAGCCTGATCATTTATTTTGATTACATAATGATTTTCTACTGAAATATTTAACAGTTTTGTTTGTTGTTTTGGGTGTTGCATGATGTTATTTTCCCTGAAAAAAAGTGAAGACCAAGTTTACATATTCTTATTGAAACCCATAAAGAGGAAATGACGTCTAATGAGAGACATCGAAAAACATGATTTTCTTAACCTTTACTCAGTCTTTTATATTAACAGTTTTGTTCTAAAACCTGTCATACTTTTTAATGGAGAAAGTTTATCTGTAATATGATTACAGTTACCTCAACACGGGAGTGTTTCACAAAGAGTTAAGTTTGACTTAAAGTCATGCGTAAGTGCCAATGCGCATATGGTATTAAACACGTAATCTCATCGGTAGATTACCCAATAGCGCGCTCCCCTGAGCATGATCTGACCAATGCGGTGATGTGTCATATACCGCATGCAACTAGGAATTTAAGTGCGACTTTAAGTCAAACTTAACTCTTTGTGAAACACCCCCAAGGGCAGTAAGTGGGTTATATCAGAGTGACATTGATTATGATGCCCCAAAACATATTATATTATATTGATTATATTGATTTAGGTTTTTACTATATTTGTTCTGACATAGATCCACCAAACTACAGTTGCACCTTTACCAAGTCTAACATACATGGGGAAAATTCCACCGTTTAAAGTGTTTGCCTTCTAAAAACCATCAGACTTTTTAATGGAGAAAGTTCATCTGTAATATGATTACAGTTACCTCAACAGGGCAGTAGTAAAGTAGGTTATGTCAGAGTGACATTGAATATAATGCCCCCAAACATATTATATTATATTGATTATATTAATTTAGTTTTCTACTATATTTGTTCAGACATAGATCAACCAAACTATAGTTGAACCTTTACTCTGTATTCTATTATCAAACATGGGAGAATTTCACCGTTTGATGTGTTCGCCTTCTAAAAACTGTTGAACATTTTAATGGAGAAAGTTCATCTGTAATATGATTACAGTTACCTCAACAGGGCAGTAGTAAAGTAGGTTATATCAGAGTGACATTGAATATAATGCCCCAAAACATATTATATTGATTTATTTTTTTACTATATTATTCAGACATTGATCCACCAAACTATAGTTGAACCTTTACTCTGTATTTTATTAACAGACATGGGAAAATTCCACCATTTGATGTGTTTGCCTTTTAAAAACTCTTGAACATTTTAATTGAGAAAGTTCATCTGTAATATGATTACAGTTACCTCAACAGGGCAGTAGTAAAGTAGGTTATATCAGAGTGACATTGAATATAATGCCCCAAAACATATTATATTGATTATATTGATTTAGTTTTTTACTATATTGTTCAGACATTGATCCACCAAACTATAGTTGAACCTTTACTCTGTATTTTATTAACAGACATGGGAAAATTCCACCATTTGATGTGTTTGCCTTCTAAAAACTGTTGAACATTTTCATGGAGAAAGTTCATCTGTAATATGATTACAGTTACCTCTCACCAGGGTAGTGAGTAGGTTATATCAGAGTGACATTGAATATAATGCCCCAAAACATATATTGATTTATTTTTTATAATATTCATTCAGACGTAGATCTACCAAACTATATTTGCACCTTTACTCAGTCTTCTATTAACGGACATGGTGAAAGTTCCACCGGTTTGATGTGTTTGCCTTCTGAATACTGTAAAACTATTTAATGGAAAAAAATTAAATCTGTAATATGATTACAGTATCCTCACCAGAGCAGTAAGTAGGTTATATCAGAGTGACATTGAATATAATGCCCCGAAACATATTATATTATATTGATTATACCATGGAAACTGGTTATAAAGAGTTCCAATGTAAGGGGATTCCTGATATAACAAGGTAATTTTGCTGGTCCCAGGTCTTCATGTTTTTTTGTTCTTTTACCCTGATATAACAAGGTAATTTTCATGGTCCCAAGGTCCTGGTTATAGTGAGATTCCACTATATTGATTTGTATATTTACTGTATTGTTAACACATAGATCCACCAAACTATAGTTGCTGGTGCATTTGGGTAACTACATACCATGATATGATACAATACCAATATAATCAAACGCAGGGATATCTGGATTGGTAGAAAACTCCTGATAATGTTACCTGAACTTACATCGTTAAAAATCTTTAGAAAGGAAAATCCTTCTATTTCAAGCTATTATCCCAATATTGTACTAATAATATATTTTGATATACTGTTTGACAGATAGTTAATACCTTTAGTTAATATAGGATTTTCCTATTTTGTTGTTTTGTTTTTGGTTGCATAGATATTCAAATCAGAACAGAAGATATGGCATTTTTTTTCCCAGTCAAATAAAGACATACAGAAGAACTTGATGTGGAACAACGATGAATAAATGTTCATATGGGAATTGCAAATTATGATGTTGGAACTTTTGTCACTTGACAGTAAAAAAATAATATCTTATTTTTTCATAAGACATTTATTCCCTGATTTTTTTTTTTTTAAAGACCATTGGGTAATTGATACAATAGCCATAGAAGAAAATTGATGATTTGTGTTTTAAACTGTCAAATTTGTTTTCAAATTTCTCCTTCACAATCAGATTGATAATTAATACGGTGGAAACTCGCTATAAAGAGGTCCGATATAACGAGATTCCTGATATAACAAGGTAATTTTCTGGCCCCTGGTCTTTATGTTCTTTTCTGTTTTTACCCTGATATAAGGAGATTCCTGACATAATAAGTTAATTTCCATGGTCCCACAGTCCTGTTACAGTGAGTTCCCACTGTATATGACAAGTAATTTTGCTTAAATTGTAAAATGAAAACGAGTTGTTTCAAGCCAAAATAGAGATAATTACTTTTAGGATACAAGATTGTTCCACAACTAAAAGAGAGCTTCATTAAGAAGGCTAGGACTGCAAATTCAATACCTTTTGGAATGTAACATATTTTCAGCAATGATTTAAGCTAAAATTCCATAACCACAACCCTCAATATTGTATACAACTAAAAGAGAGCTTCATTAAGAAGGCTAGGACTGCAAATTCAATACCTTTTGGAATGTAACATATTTTCAGCAGTGATTTAAGCTAAAATTCCATAACCACAACCCTCAATATTGTATACTCAGTTGTGCTGTACTTGAAGAGCATAATTTTGTTCAAGTTATTTCTTCTTTAGTTTTATTAGATTTAGTTGTAAGACATGCAACATGTACATGTATGGGGGTCTTTTTTGAAGACTTGTGTTTCCTTTGCAATAATTTTATTTTTAACTCAATTTATGTGAATTGGCTATGATTGTATTATACTATATTTCTTTCTTTATTTGTTTTTGCCAAAATCTGTATAAATGTATATAGAAAGCAAAATGAAATAATTTGTAGCAAGTGTTTTTGAAATATTTAATATTGATATCGCCTTTGATCACTGATTTCTCCCTTGTTATCTTGTGAATGTGATACAAGTGTGTTCTCAATGTTAACCAATAAAAGGCACAACAATTGTTCAAGATTCTATAACTTTTGTTGTTTCTTTCTTGTCTAATTTGAAAATTCTTTTTTCAACTCTATATTTTGTAAGTTAGGTGTTAACATCAATCTCGATGGCTTTTGGTCTTGTGTGCTGTTGGTCTAGTGGTCTATTGGTCTCATGGTCTCATGGGTTGTAGATATTAATACTGACAATATGTTTATAAATGGGGCCCACTGACATTCATCTCTGAAGGCAGAATACAAACTTAATAACGACCAAATTGTATCTTAGAAGAATAGAGGGTAAAGAATATGTAGAGGTATCCCTATCAATCCCTGAGGTGTTAAAATTGGATTGGGGATAAAGAAAAAAACGCATTTCAAACAATACGTTGCCATAATAACGATTCTACTGTGGTTGCATTGTCTAGCTTATATCGAGTGCACTTCCAACGAATTAACATTTCTAGAAATGTGCGTTTTAAAGCTTTCACTTTTTTTGTACTTCATCTACACTACACATCTCAGTGCATGTATTCCCTAAACAGTGATAGGTAATAAATTTATTATCATATCTTTATCCTCTTTTTTGCAAGACTAATGAAATTGACAAAAACTTGCACCCTTTGGCTGGCCGCAAAAGCATCAGCAGGTGGTATTTATGTAAAGGATACATTTGTAGTACAAGTTTAAATGAGAAACACTTTGCTACAGAAATATTCAAAAGTGTGGTCTTTATAGACAGGTGGTCACTAAGATGGTGATGATAACCTCTGTTTGGAGCCAGAAGGGCGTTAACTCTTTGTTAAAGTATAATAGTTAAAGTCCTCCTGGCTCCAAACACATGATAATGGTGATACTTGTGATGATTATGATGATGAGGAGGAGGGTGTTGATGATGGTAATGATTATGATGATGATGATGATGATTATGATGATGAATGATGATTATGATGATAGTGATGATAGTGATGATGGTAATGATGATTATGATGATGATGATGATGATGATTATGATGATGATGATAGTGATGATAGTGATGATGGTAATGATGATTATGATGATGATGGTAATGATTATAATTATGATGATGATGATAGTGATGATGATAGTGATGATGATTATGATGATGATGGTAATGATGATTATGATGATGGTAATGATGATTATAATTATGATGATGATGATAGTGATGATTATGATGGTAATGATGATTATGATGATGATGGTAATGATTATAATTATGATGATGATGATAGTAATGATGATTATGATGATTATGATTATGATGATGATGATGATGGTAATGATGATGATTATGATGATGATGAAGATGATGATGATGATGATGATGATAGTGATGATTATGATATGACAACAAAGATGATAACCCTCGGGTGTATTTTGATAGTAAATAATATAATGAAGGCAGTGGCCATGGCAAAGAAATTGAATCAAACAGAACTGAATCAGAATTTCTATTTAAAAAACCCTTGTACCAGAAATAAGAATACTACCATTCAAAGATTTTCTTTCTTGCAATGAGTATTTCAATAACACTATTCCAATATTTTTGGACCCTTCCATAATCATTTGGGCCAAGTCATCAAGTATCAGCTGGACAGGGATTCTCCCAGTTTAATGTATATGAGCTTCATAGTGTTAACTGATATTGGTGAATTTACAAATGAAACTCTTTCTTCCTTGCAACACGGAAGAGGTTCTTCTTTTTTCTGAGTTCTTTTTTTTTTTCACAATCGGTCAAAAAAACAAAAAATCCACTCTACCTCACAGTCGGAATGCATCAGCAACAGCGCCAGCTACGTAGCAGGTCTGAAGGAGCTCGTAGAACAGCAAGTGCAAGTTAACCATTTTTCATTGAATTAAACATAATATATTTCTCATTATTTATTTCTTGGAGTTAATGTTAATGTCGAGTCAGTTACAATGAAACTTGCTTTACGACCACCTGTATATAAAGGCCACATTTTATTTCTCTTGAACTGTTTTGCCACTGAAACATGTATCGCCTGCCTAGCATCTTTCTTGTATCACTTGTCGAATTTTGCAGGTTTCACCTTACAATGACATGAATGAGAGGACACTCTATTTAATGTCAGTAGCCCACTTGCATACCCTCCTTGCCCTCTGACTCACTCACTCTCTCTCTGTCTCTCTCTCTCTCTTCTCTTCTCTCTCTCTCCTCTCTCTCTCTCTCTCTCTCTCTCTCTCTCTCTCTCTCTCTCCCTCTGTCTCTCCTCTGTCTCATTTTTATAGATGCTCACTCTGTCTCCCTCTTTTTTCCTTCTGTTTTTGTAATTCACTCTCCTTACCCTATGCTCCTTACTCTCATTATCTTTCTCAGCGACTTTTTCATAGTCCTGCCCGTTTAACCTCTCTCTCTCTCTCTCTCTCTCTCTCTCTCTCTCCTCCTTCCCTCTTCGCAGCCTCTCTTTCTCTCTTTATGCTCATTGCTCCTTACCTTCCCTCTGTTATTCTTCATTTTCTTCATTTCTTCTTCTCTTATTCTTCTTTATTTTTCTCCAGTTGTTATCCTCCTTTTTCTTCTCTTCTCTCCCTTCCTCTCCTTTTTCTTTCTCTTTCCCCCTTTTCACTAGGGCGGGAGAATTAGAAGTACGATACACCTTTAAATTGTTTTGTCAAGAGGACCATCGTCCCTTTGTTATCCTATCGTTAATCTAACTCATTGTACTCCTGGATGTTATTTTCGGAATTATTATAACCGTTTTCATTTTCGGATTTTCGAACCTTAGGAGTATGAACCCTATTCATCTTCGGAACTTTGAACCCCCCCCCCTTTTTTTTTTAAACAATGAATCCCATTCTCATTCCAAACAATTACTTTGATTAATTTAAACGAAAATCTTTTCTTCTTTTTAAAACATATATTATTGTATCATTATTCGATTAAGGGGTCTACATCACACAAGCTAAGCTTTTTAGTAGATCCCTCCACATATCATTTTGTCACCTTTCTATGTCATATTCATGTATTCTCTGTTTTTGCAGTGTTTGTAATTTATACATATTGTTGTAATTTCATTGTAAATGTGGAATCTGAATAAATCAAAAATCAAATCAAATCAAATCATTACCTTTTCCACGGGCGGATCCAGGATTTTGTAAAAAGAGGGGGCACTGTGCAGTAAAAGTACACAATAAATGCAATTATACATGTATGTACTTTGATTTGCCGAATAAAATAATAATAATAATAAAAAGGTGCAATTCTTTTTTTTATTGTGTAATTAAGGTATGCCAATTGGGTTTCTAAGGGGGTGGGGGGGGGGGAACGGGCCGGTTTTCCCTCTTTGTAGATCCGCCACTGGCCTTTTCAGAGTTACTAACCTTAGGAGCAACGACAAACCTTTGGATTAACGAACATGACGAACTTTTCGGAATTACGACCCTTCGGAAGAACGACATGTAACCCTTTAATAAAGGTACCAATCAACCAATTAAATAATTCCCAGTGTAAATATTTATCCCCATATATTCCCTTGAACTTACTGCCCCTACATTCTCAAGCCCATACCCCCCTGTCATGACTGCTCGTGTTCCCTCTGCAAATAGGTCAAGAACCTTATGACCCTGATTACAGACACAGAACTAATTATATCATTTTTCGCCCTATGGAATCTATGCGCTGGAGTGTACTGCCCGCCAGTGAATCCAACCCGAAGCTTAAAGCAGGCGAAGGGTTCTGTCATAATATGGTATATCTAATTTTGACTGCCAAGAGTCACAATTAGTCCGTTTCGACAGACAACTTTATTAGTCCCTACGCTGCATGAGCGGCTGCATCAATGCCATATGCATGCACTTTTTTGTATTTTTTTTTTTGGTCTCATGTGCTTGAATGTCCTGTGACTTATCCGCTTTACAATGACGTCTACTATTGACGTCCATAATGTATTAAATGTATTTATTAAATTTCGTACATTATTATGCATAATTATACATTCAATATGTATTTAATTATGTATTCAGGTATGTATTCATATATGTATTCAATTATGAATTCAATAATGATTCAGTTATGTATTCAATTCAGTTTTGGATTAAATTAGGTATTCATTATGCATTCAATAAGTATAATTATGTACTATGTGGTATGAGATCTGTACCATGCCTGAAAAATGTACGTTGAAAATATGATGAAGAAACAAATAACTCAAATCAAATCATATAAGAAAAAAAACCCACCCCAAACCCCAAACCCCATACACAATCACACACTCAAATACGCTCACACACAAAGTGATAATAATTATGATGACAAAGCTTTGACTTACATTCGTAAATAAAAACTTTTTATCTCGTAGTTTCATCCTCCGTGTTTCCCCATTCCCACTCGGGTAGACAGAAAACAGCAAAATAATACTGTCATGCAATCATGTGCGTCGATTTCTTGTCACTACTGGAGGGGGGTGGGGGGGGGGGGGGGTTAACGCACCTAGACTTTACCATTGGTTGATGTACAATCTTCAAAATTTCAGGGGGGACGCCCCCCCCCCCTCCCTGTCATCGGATCGTCGCGCTATAATCCAGGCAGCTAGAAATAGAATCCTTTCATTTTGGCCGACGGAGTTTCTGAAAAAGAAGGGGAAAAGTTCTTTAGCACAACCACACTGAACTGTGAATGAATAGGTGTACGTTCATACAGCTATCTTAGGTAGATGTTGAACGTTTATCTACCCAGAAAGACACATTTGATCATACAACAGCAAATAAATCGAGAAGAAATATTTTGAAATGGTCTCCTTGTATTCATAATTCCCTTGCGTGTTTTACAATGAAAATATTGGACGAAATTGCCTAAGATGTTTTTCTTCTCGGGGGGGGGGGGGGGGGGGGCTGCACAGAATATCTTGAATATGGGTTCATGACTAAATAATCGTGGTTTGTACTCCGTTTTCCTTTGTCGGGGCCCCTTCACAGTCGAATGTGCTACACAAGTGGAACCCGGTGCTTTATCAAGTAGCCTGGATTTCTATTAAGCCGCAGACAACGTAAAGATGCCTGTCCGGAGGCGTTTTTTGGCGCGCTTTTTATCCCGGCTGTGTTATTAGCGCTGCTGATATACACGACATTTTTATCACACGGGCTCTTTAGCGCTTAGCCTTGTCGAGTTAAGAACCTGGCGATGATGATCAACACTCCGCCTGAGTTTGCCCGCTAATTGATCACCCAGCCCCAGTACTAGTCTCGCATTTATCAGCTTAAGTAGAGAAGGGGTGAGAGAAGAAGAAGAAGAAGAAGAAGAAGACAGAGAGAGAGAGAGAGAGAGAGAGAGAGAGAGAGAGAGATAGAGAGGGGGGGGGGGGGGGACGGGAAAGGGAGAGAGCAAAAGTTCACTGCCTTCTGTTAGTGAGCTGTTAGTCAGAAGTCCCGCGTAAGTCGAACGCTAGTGTTGCATCGCCTTCCTGATGAGCCACAGAACGGAGCAATACATTTTTGCAGCAGACGATATCGGCAGACGATTAAAAGAAAAAAATTGCTTTCTTTGCGCGTATTTGTCGTATTCCGTAAGCCTATATCCAACCAGTGTTTACCATATGGGATTTAATTTCACCTGTGCGTGCGTACTGGTGCGACGTACCCCTGAATACATTGGTATACCTATTATCGATAAAAGCGTTTGCTCTTTGCAGAGACCCAAATACGAGTGGAGGGGATAATTATTCCAAGCTTACCCGGCGGTTAAGTGTTCAACATCTACCTAAGATAACCGTGTGAACGCACACCGATTGATTCACGGTTCAGTGTGGTTGTGCTCAAGAATTTTTTCCTTCTTTTTTGGAAAATCCGTCGGCCATAATGAAAGGATTCTATCTCGCTGCGTGGATTAGTAGCATGACCCTTTTGCTGTTGGCTGTCTACCCGAGCGGGACGGGGGCAACGAGCCTACGTTTTCCACGTAGAGGCCTTGGCGGTAAGTTGTTCTTTCTTTTTCATTCCTCGCCTATTACTTTCAGTGGTTGCGGTCGCTGGCGAGTTGGAAAGGTTAATGAGGGTATCATTTCGGATCAATGCATGTCTGAAAGGGAGATGATATTAGTGCTCCAGACGTACCTAATGTAGCATATTTCACTACCATGCAACATAGCTCAATGTCAAAACGCCATATCGACATAAAAAAATAAAACACAGGTGTTTATTAAAGGGGTTCTTTTTTTTTTCGTTGCTTCAGTAGGCCTATATAGACCATCCTGGAACATAGTGAAATAAACAAATTAAATAGATGATTTACTGACTTCAATATTCCCTTCATGTTTTTGTTTCATTGTCGTTTGTTGATGATCAAGTGTTTAGATGAAAACGGATTAAGTATTCTTTTATGACTAATTAGAACTACTACATAATTATGACAGAGCGTTGAAAAAAAAGAAGAAACCATTATATCGGTAATAACATTTGTATCATCTGAAAGTAAGTTTTTATAGTTTCCTATGATATTTGTCGGTAGGTTTCCAGGGTCATGCATCGCTGAAAAAACATTTCTTCAAATTTATATGCAGAGTTGCAGTTGTCTTGCCTTACTGTAAAACACAAATTAGGATTTTAAACTGGACTCATGCTAAGCCACTGATCGTAAATATTGCATTCATGGCATAATGCTTACTATTTTCTGAGCGCTTTGCATTTTTCCTCTGATCAGTGATTTGTAGCTCACAATCTGTGCACCATCTCCATGTCTCATGAAGCATGATGATAACCATTCACGCCTACAGAAATTTCGGAATTGATGTCCTACATACGCCAACAATGGAGAGTAAAAGTGTGGTGCTTTGAACGAGATTTCATGTTTGTTTTCTAGGTTTGATATTCAACAGGTGGGTTTACGATCAATTTCATTCTACAAACACGACAGTGAATGGATTTAAAGCCTGCGACACTGTGCCTATAGCATTCCTGTCATGATTAGCTCCGAGCCTACCTCTTTGTTGGGATGCGGAGACAACATGCAATGTCTAAAATCTGGCTCACACAAAGCGTCATTTCGATTAATATTGCGTCAGTATCTGCGCTAATCGAGCCTGTGAAGGGAATTAACCCATATATCAGGGCCCTCTTGCATAAAAAGTTGCGATTAAATGCAACTCAAAAAATTAAACGCAAGTCCCAAATACGCAATCCTGATTGGTTGAAAATCGAGTTGCGTTCAATTTTTTGAGTTGCGTTTAATCGCAACTTTTTATGCAAGAGGGCCCAGTACTGTTATTAAAAGTATTGTTTGTAGTGTTCATTTTGCAATAACTTTTTGAACGGAAACACTCTTTCATGACGCGCAAAAGACCGTACAAGTCACTGACGCGGCCCTACCGTCAACAAATGACGCATCGTGTGAGCCAGGCTTTAGGCCCGTTGCTGACGTAACACTGCGTCAGCGGCTGGCGCTGGCTTTGACGTGCTATATACGTACCATATTATTATGAGCGTGATATTGTGCAGGAAGGGAATGAAAAATGAAAAATGCAAACATTGATTTGAATTGCCTTTGATAGGCGTGGTAATAATGCAGCTGAAATGACGTACGGGCCTAATGTATGCCTGTTGCACGCTAGGCGCGTCATTAACACTGTCAGCCACTGGCGCGGTCTGTCACCCGCCATCATGCCATGTATTAGTGTCGTCTTACAAGAAAGAATGCGAAATGTAAACAGTTGCAAGCCTTGATCGGCTTAGTTTTAAATGTTCAGTAATTGGCCTATCAGAAACATGGCTTTCAGATACCCCTAATTCTTTGTTTTCAATCCAGGGTTTTGACTTAATAGTGAATAATAGGACCAATAGAATAGGGGGCGGTGTTGCTCTATATATTTCCTCAGAATATAACTATAATAATAGACCTGCTTTGAATTATGTGAATGATTCCATAGAAACACTTTTTGTAGAAATTGATTTTGTTAATAGAAAAAATATCATTATTGGAGTCATATATAGGCCTCCCAAATCTGGCCACAATGATTTTTTAATTAGCCTTCAAAATATTCTCTCAAACCCAATACTGCGGGGCAAGGATTGTTTTTTAATGGGTGACTTCAATGTTAATTTATTAAACTACGATTCTGATGCTTTCGTTCATGAATTCTATGGAACGCTTCTAACTTCCTCATTTATACCACTTATTTCTAAACCAACTCGCATCGCGGAACAATCTTCCACCTTAATTGACAATATATTTAGTAACATGCATCCCTTTCCCCAAGCTGGCGTTGTAATATCAGACCTGACGGATCACTTTCCCATATTTGCACATTTCCCCATCTTGCTGCAAACACAATACCCTTCTATAATATACAAACGGAATTTGTCTGAAGGAAATATTAACACATTTAAAGACAGACTTAACATAGTAGATTGGAATGATATTTATGATATGACTGATGTAAATAGTAGTTTTGAGGAATTTATGACTAAATTAACTAGTTTGTTTAATGAATGTTGTCCTATGAGAAAAGTTAATCTTCAAAATAGGAAAAGAATTCCAAAATCCCCATGGATAACTCCAGGCTTATTAAGATCAATAAATAGGAAAAATAATCTTTATTTGAAATATAAAGCGAATCCCACTGAAAGTTCTAAGTCGAAATATTTGAATTATAAAAATACATTGACAGGGTTACTACGTAAAGAAAAAAAGATATATTTTTCACGACAATTTATGAATTGTAACAAAGATGCTAAAAACACATGGAAATTAATCAATGAAGTTCTGAATAAACAGAAAAAGAAAAGTACTATTTCTAAGATACAAATTGATGAAAGAACTATTAAGGAGTTACAAGATATTGTTGATCACTTCAATGATTATTTTGTTGAAATAGGTCCAAATTTAGCAAGTAAGATACCAAACTGTGATAGAAAATTTTATGATTACTTACAAAACCCTAACCCTAATTCTATGTTTTTTACTCCTGTAAATGAAGACGAAGTTCTTGATATTGTTAACAATTTTATGAGTAAACGCAGTTGTGGACATGATGGTCTGGATAATTTTATAATTAAAAAAATTATAGCAAGTATTGTTGAACCATTCACTTATATATGTAATCTATCTCTGAGCACAGGTGTTTTTCCAAACAAAATGAAATTAGCCAAAATAATCCCTATTTTTAAAAAGGGTAACCCCTTATCGTTGTCAAACTACAGGCCAATATCTTTGTTAACCACCTTTTCCAAAATACTTGAAAAAGTAGTTTTTACTCGTACAATGGCTTTTTTGAATAATAATGATATTTTACATGAATCTCAGTTCGGGTTTAGAAAACACCATAATACAACACATGCTCTCCTGTCTCTAATTAATAATATTACAAGTTCTATTGATAATGGTACCCACACAATAGGAATGTTCTTAGACTTCTCTAAGGCATTCGACACTATAAATCATGAAATTCTCTTAAGCAAACTTTCACATTATGGCATAAGGGGCATTGTTTCAGACTGGTTTCGAAATTATTTATACGAACGACAGCAATATGTCTGTATTGAAAATTGCATGTCGCATTTAAGAAATATTAATTGTGGTGTTCCACAGGGTTCTATTCTAGGCCCTTTACTTTTTATTTTGTATATAAATGACTTTCATAGATCATCAAATTCATTGACTTTTATTATGTATGCAGATGACACTAATCTATTTTTTTCGCATAAAAGCCTAGAAACTTTATGTAATGTGATTAATTCGGAACTGGATTCAGTTGCAATATGGATTAAGGCTAATAAGTTATCACTAAATCTAGAAAAAACAAATTACATGTTATTTAGTAATACTTTTAACGAACTACCTCATCCGATTTTAATAGATAATACACAAATACAGAAGGTGATTGAAACAAAATTTCTAGGCACAATAATAGATAATAAACTTTCATGGAAGCATCATATTGATAATGTATGTAAATTGATATCCAGAAACATTGGTATGATTAATAAACTCAAATGGTCTTTTCCGCCAAATATTCTTTTATCACTATACTCCACACTGGTTTTACCATATCTTAATTATGGAATATTAGCATGGGGAAACAGTGCGGCATGCCTGTTAGACAGAGTTTTTTTATTACAGAAAAAGGCTATGCGAATTATAAGTAATGTTAATTATCGCCACCACACAGATGGTCTGTTTCACTCTAATAATGTACTAAAAATTTATGATATTTATCGCCTCAACCTTGCTGTACTTATGTTTCAGTATCATAACCACGAATTGCCCACTGTCTTCAATAATATATTTACAGTAAATAACGAAATACATCATTATCCCACTAGACAAATAAATCTGTATCACTTGCCAAGAACTCGTACAGCATTAACCCAGAATACTTTTTCATTTACTGCTCCTAAATTTTGGAATTCCCTCCCTTTAAATATACGAGACAGTATAAGTTTAAGTACGCTCAAACGTAAATTGAAAAAATCACTAATTGCTTTTTATGAACATTGATCCCTCAGTGATCCTGATGACGACTGTTGTTTACCTGTGTAGCAAAATCTAAAGACGAAATGAAACCTTCAAGATCTTGTCCCTTTCCCACCCTCCCGTCCTAACCCCCACCTGTCACTTTGTCATTCATGTTCCGTCTTTTGTAAAGTTTACTTCTTTAAAACTTTACTATTTTCCTATTACTATTTCCAGCTTTTTGTGTTTACAATATTTCTCAGTGCTTTCTCTTCTATAGCAAGTGTGTTATGTCTATAATTTGTTTGCTTTCCAAGGCCATGTATCTGTCTTCTTCTTTTTTCCCTTTTATTGGGCATTTTATGCATGATTGCCCAGTCTAGTTCTTTTTATGTACTGTATTCATGCTTCATCTTTTTGCCAGGGACCAGCGCTTCTACAAGCTTTGCTTCTAAGCTGGTCTCTGTTTTCATTCTCATTTTCATAAAATTAATCTTAAGTAGTCTTCATTGATGTTACTTTTTTTTTTCTCTCACAACTCAAACTTTAATGCACTTTGTTTTGCTTGTAATGATCGAAAAATGTTTATGCACTAAGTTGTGTTGTCAATTATTTTGAATATTGTCAGATTCATAATACTTATTGTTATATACTTTGAAAAAATGAAAATGTAATGAAATAAAAATCTAAAATCTTGTATTGAATCATTACAGGCCTAATTGGCGCAGATAATGACTCATTCAAAATGAAGGCCTCGTGTGCAAAGTGCATATAAGTAATGAGACGCGTTGGGTAAGGAAACTTCTGTGTTCCACCATTCTAGAGTTCATGAATGGAAAAGAGACTCATATAGGTAAACCCACTCATTCAGAATCAAATACAGCAACGCATCCGGTAAACAGGGTTGCAGAGGCGACGCGCCGAGGTGGAACGTCGGGCTCGGATAATGGAAGTTAGTGGGGGGGGGGGGGGCACCTTTTGTCCGCCAAACAAAAGGTGTTTCGCATTCCCTATCTTCTTGCTTCTGTCAGTCCCCTTTCTACTCATATATATTATGTCTCTCTGTTTTGTTCAGCATGCGGGATGTTCTCGCTACAGACTTCATAAATTCACAGTGATTTCATCTTAATCGTTCTTACAGTTACCGTGTAAGATAAGAGTCAGTTATATGCTGTGTTTATAATAAAAGAGATATCATGCCTTTTATAGTAGTAGTAGTAATAGTAGTAGTAGTAGTAGTAGTAGTAGTAGTAGTAGTAGTAGTAGTAGTAGTAGTAGTAGTAGTAGTAGTAGTAGTAGTAGTAGTAATAGTAGTAGTTTAGTAGTAGTAGTAGTAGTAGTAGTTGTTGTTGTTGTAGTAGTAGTAGTAGTAGTAGTAGTAGTAGTAGTAGTAGTTGTAGTAGTAGTAGTAGTAGTAGTAGTAGTAGTAGTAGTAGTAGTAGTAGTAGTAGTAGCAGCAGCAGCAGCAGTACTGGTAGTACCACCAATATTTGAAGAAGTAGTAGTAGTATAGTAGTAGTAGTAGTAGTAGAAGTAGAAGTAGTAGTTGTAGTATGTTTAATACCTGGGTTTACGACTAGATGTAGTAGTAGTAGTAGTAGTAGTAGTAGTAGTAGTAGTAGTAGTAGTAGTAGTAGTAGTAGTAGTAGTAGTAGTAGTAGTAGTAGTAGTAGAAGTAGTAGTAGTAGTAGTAGTACATGTAGTACAGTAGTGATAGTAGTAGTTAGAGTAGTAGTAGTAGTACATGTAGTACAGTAGTAGTAGTAGTAGTAGTAGTAGTAGTAGTAGTAGTAGTAGTAGTAGTAGTAGTAGTAGTAGTAGTAGTAGTAGTAGTGTAACAGTAGTAGTACGTGTAGAACCCATGTACACATAATGTGGTAGGTATTGGACTTTATTACATTAAAACGCCTATTCGATCCGACATTTCTGACAAAATACTCTCATTGTGATCATTGATTAACACAGAGGAACGTTTGCGACCGCGTTTTAATTTGATTTTTTGATCGGTTCACGCATGGATGAAAATGATGGGCAAAAACTGCATTGGAATTCTGCATCGGGGAACTGTACAGGGGCGGATGTGGGGATGTGAAATAGAGGAGGGGCAAAAATATGAAACATGTATGCTCACAAAGAGTGGGGGAGGGGGAGGCGTTCGCGGAAATGACTGTGTATATATGCGATGGGAGTTGGCTAAAAATAATTGAGAATGTGTATCCTTCTGCTCTCCTAATGGGTCCACCTTTAATTTGAAACATTCTGTAATGGAACTGTCCCCAACAGTGGTATATTGGTGAATGCTCTCATGCATGAGGTCCTATAAGTTTGATTCTTGCTCGGTGCTTACATCCTTGGACAATGTGTTTTACCCACATTTACACCCTCTCATACTAGGTGTATTTGGGAACTTGGCAATGCTTGGGTAAAAAAAAAATGATAGTAACAGTGAACTCAGGTATTGATGAGGCTATTATCATCATCATCATTGTCATCATCATTATCATTATTATATGGTTATCTGATAAAGATGGGACGTCACCGGACATACAATTTTTTTTCTGTTACCCCCCGCGCCCCCTTTGCTACACCACTGTAGCCCTATATCAAATTAATGTCGGTGGATTGTTTGAAATGTTTAGACAATGACACTTCTCTCTCCCCCTCATGCTTCTGCGTCATATTTACTTGAATTCGCTCAAATGAGAGCGAATTATTTTCTCGCGCGTTTGATTCCGTTCATGTTTGAGTGAATGCTGAAAATTCATGATGAAATCAAACATGAATACATTGAATTGACGTGTGTAGAGTCCTAGAATTATTATGATTCCAGCAGGTCTGCACCTAACACTATAAACATAATCTGAGAGCCATATGAGATATGCAATATGGTGTACAATGGCATAGCGTGGTCCAGATATTAAGGGGAGTACCGCCATCATGGGTGGGGCGAGAAACCGGGGGAGGGGGGGGGGGGGGGTCACTCACCACATTACGTGCTACGCAACCGCGTTCACAAAAAGCGTCGAAAGGGGTCTGTTTTCAGCCTTAAGGCGTCGTTGACGTTTTCCTTAAAAAGGGGTGTTTTTCAGCTTCAGTCGCCGTTTTGAGTACTAAATAACAAATTCGGTCTTCGACTTTAGGGTATAAACTGCACGTTATGATAATCCTTAGATTCTGCTTTTCATCTGTTTCTGCGATGGTTAATCATTATTCATGCCATTTCGAGCTAACTCTGTTTGTACTCGAAAAGTGTCATTTTGTTGTTTTCCTGCTTCATAGGGGTTATTTATTTTAAACGCCATTGATGGTATTGTACTTGGTACCATAATAATTTATACGCCACTTAGGGTATTTTTGGGTGGCGTGATGACCCTGTTGACGCCATCTAGGGTATGTTTTTCTGATGTGACGTGGTATAGGGGTGCAAATTAGACTTCGTGCAATACGCCATTTGTGCGTGGACGAGCTTGGATAGCACATTTGTCTGAGAGTGACCCCCCCCCCCCGGGGGGGGGGGGGTGGAGAAATCAGTCTTGGATGAAATGCGAGTGAACAATTAAGGTCATTGATTAGGAGCGGGTCTTTGATGGGGTCGGAGGAGGGTGTTAAGCGTTTTCTTTTCCCGTTCTCTTTCCCCATCTCCCCATTTGTGAGTTCTAAATATCACTGATGAAGTATT
Source organism: Heliocidaris tuberculata (assembly GCA_025618425.1). Taxonomy (NCBI): domain Eukaryota; kingdom Metazoa; phylum Echinodermata; class Echinoidea; order Camarodonta; family Echinometridae; genus Heliocidaris; species Heliocidaris tuberculata. The sequence continues at coordinate 7,192,886 of CM046849.1, forward strand.
GTGTTACACCTACCACAAAGTCGAGTGTTTTCATATCTAATTCAGATATACCATCAGTTATATTGACCTTGTAATGACTTTTATAATATAATATATATTTGATGCAACATGCAACTGTGTATATAAACTCACAACCTCGTATTTTTATGGAATTTGAACGTAAACTCCTACTTAGTGTTAAATCAACATCTAAAGAGTGCCAAAGAATGACCGTGCAAAATATAATTTATGTCGCTGGATCCAGCAATATAAATAATGTTATACATTTTCAAGAGGCGTCACTCCTCGGCCCAGTCGAATGTTAATGTAACACTTCAATTATTAAAACGTTTGTAGGTCTTTGAAAAATGAAGGTAAATTATTTTGCAGATTTCACTGAAATGTTTTACTCGAAAAGAATTGTTTTCTACAAAGAGATGAGAATGTAACACAATGTATGTGTTAAATATGTATAATGTATTTAGTTGTCGTTATCGGAGGCGGGAGCAATCCTCGGCCCCATTTATTCCATTGGTCTTGTCATATTACAATGTTCATGGCTAGAGCCCTATATTTTCTTCACTGAGAGCCGCGCTCTGCGGAGTGAATGAGAAGGTAGAGAGTGAAAATCAATATTGTCTTTCCCTATTAAAAGATGTAATTACATAATGACAGGAAGGTGTATATAATTACAATGTAGGTCAAAAATATCCATCTTTGTCTCTGTCTGTCTCTCTATCTCTCTCTCTCTCTCTCTCTCTTTCCGATCCTCTTTTTATCTTACTCTCTCTCCATCTCTCCCTCTTATATTTCTCTCATCTGTCTCATAAAATACCAACGTAATGTCTTAATCTTGCTCGGTTAGATTACTATATTTTATCAGTCTCTCCTTCTCTCTTTCTCTCCCATCTTTGTCTCTGTCTGTCTCTCTTTCTCTCTCTCTCTCTTTCCGACCTCTTTTTATCTTACTCTCTCTCCATCTCTCCCTCTTATATTTCTCTCATCTGTATCACAAAATACCAACGTAATGTCTTCATCTTGCTCAGTTAGGTTACTATATTTTATCAGTCTCTCCTTCTCGCTCGCTCTCTCTCTCTCTCTCTCTCTCTCTCATTCTCTGTCTCTGTCTGTCTCTGTCTGTCTCTCTGTCTCTCTCTCTCTCTCTCTCTTTCCGATCCTCTTTTTATCTTACTCTCTCTCCATCTCTCCCTCTTATATTTCTCTCATCTGTCTCATAAAATACCAACGTAATGTCTTCATCTTGCTCGGTTAGATTACTATATTTTATCAGTCTCTCCTTCTCGCTTTCTCTCCCATTCTCTGTCTCTGTCTGTCTCTGTCTCTGTCTCTGTCTGTCTGTCTCTCTCTCTCTGTCAGCACCGCCATCTCCATATATTTCAAATACAATGGAAACTCTTTATGATTAGGACCTTGTGACCAAGAAATCTTATGTTTTATTAAAGGCCACCGCACACTACACGACCTGAGGTCGTACGACCTTCCGAACTACGGTATGACGTCACCAAACACCCAAGTTTCAGGTCGTAGGACCAGGTCGCACGATCAGGTCCCAGGTTTTGGCATGTTGAATTTTTGCGAGGTCGTGGACTAGGTCGTATGACCTCTAGGTCGTACGACCTCAGGTCGTGTAGTGTGCGGTGGCCTTAAGTGTTCTGTTTTATCGGGAATCTATGAACAATGCAAAACGAAACAAATTTATGTCATTTGGGCTAGATAGAAAACATGGAAAAAATGCTTTCTTATATTTAGTACTTTATATCAGATTTCTTTATACATGTATCAAGTTTATACCGTACAATTGCCTGTCTTTTCACCATGCTATTTGTATAAATAAGCATGCTATCTGGATTTGATTAACCTTTCGTTCTTGGTTGTCTTTCATCATTTTAGATTATCCCCATTGTATAATTACCTTTAAAAATGTTCCTTGTTTATGGAAAATTATTCATAATATTCGAAGGTTTTCTGCTGAAACCGACCATTACCCGCGATGAGTAATGAAAATGTACAAATTTCATGTGGCTTGTAAGTCATACTAATAAGGTAGCTTTTTTCTTGTCTTGAATTTTATGTAGAAACCGACTGCTGAAAATATTCAACATGCTAGGGGTCGGTTACAATTCACCGATGGGATCATTTTTTTTTTTTTTAAATAACACACATGCACACGCTGGTATCAATATGCCTATAGCACTTTATTTATTTGATGAACGATAAAAGAGCAGTGTAGATAAAATGTCTTGCTCAAGGGCATAAGTGCCGTGCCGGGGATCGAACGCCCGATCCTCGCATCTCCAGTCAAGCGCCTTAAACCACTGGACCACGGCACCTCATGATCATGACGATACGATAACTATAACTATGAAATCGGCCTATGTAGAAAAAGTGTTACTTATTTATACTAATGAGCTTTCGGCACCTATTTTCTCGGATGCAATACCTTTTATATATATATATATATATATATATATATATATATATATATATATATATATATATATATATATATATATATATACTGATTTGAATTTATGATTAATTTTATATCTATATTTATAGTTACAATTATAGTTAATCTTTGTTTGACATGGTATAATTTTTCCTTATTTCACCGGAAAGGTGGTACATAGTCGAGCATTCAACAAAGCAGTATACGATCATTCACTTAAACATAATAAAGTTGATATTTTTTTTTAACAGAGCTTAAAATCAAACACTTTTTCTAGATCTTAGAGGAGTTTATGATCAAAGTTATAATTACTGCTACAGTTAGTGATGTAAAAGTTATATTTATCGTTTTTGATGATAGATTGCAGACCCCTTATAGGAAGAAAAAAATATCTGAACTTCTCCTTCTCCTTTAAATATCTGCAGTATAGACCAGTATCCTTTGACAGCTGTTCAATCAGTATTTGGTCAATCGACATCAAACCAGCCTGACTTGCTAGCTTTGCTCTGTGATGCGTTCCATGTTGAAGTGTGCTTTAACGAGTCAAGACGTGATGACCGTTGATAAAACGGTGCCACAAAATCTCATTAGTTTGACGACCATCATAAAACACGTATAGGCCAGGTTATCCAACAAAAGCTATATTTCGTCTATGATGAAGAGGGTTGGGGTTAGGGTCACATTTGGGTTTTAGTGTCAGTTAATGCTAGGGTAGGATAGAGTCTTTGGTCCAGGGTTGAAATTACAAATTTGGTTAGTGTAGGGAATTGACTGCGGATCAATTCTCGCTGGACCATGTGTCCTACAACCATATAAGCCAACCATTGCAAGATATTGAGGGCAGTTCCACATTTAGCATATATGAATCTTAATTCATTTTTTATTTATTTTTATAAATTTATTTATTCATTATTTTTTATTTATTTATCTTTTTTTTTGGGGGGGGACATAAAATGTCTTTATTATGATAATCAGAACATAATCCTTCAGTAACTCAGTTTGCATAAATGTTAAAATTACAATAGAATTTTATTTCCAAATATGAAAGACACAATGTGCCAAATTCCGTAAGTGATTGCAATATTGAACTTCTTATGATCTGTACAGTGTGTATTACAGAAAGACTACCTCCTTTAGCTTGCAGATCTTTGACAATATTGAAATAACGTGCACAAATTGAATTATGAAAGATAATCCTCAGAACCGACAAAATATATTCCCCCTCATTATGCCCCTTTATTATTATTTCCATATTTTTTCTTCGAGCCTAACTCTCTGCTTCACCAGATTTGCCTTCTCATCCACAAAGTCATGTTAAGCAGATTACATCATCGGTTAATTCGATCAGGTTGCCGTGATACAAATCGAACTATCTTGCGTTGCCATCGCCGTGTTCCATTATGATAATGGGTCCATTATGATATTAAAAAGATGCATAATTCACGGCATGCTGACAAACTCGGAGTAAAAAATATAAAAGAATGTTACATTATAGAACAGGGAAAGTTTCCTGTTTCCGTCTGTAAGTCAATACTAATGGATTTTCGTCGTGTGCTCTCTGTCTATCTTATCGGAAACGCACCGGGATTTCAAAAGTGAGGGGAGACGGTGGTAGCTAAGTGCGAGGATTTTTTTTTAGGGGGGGGGGCAGATTACAATCGAAAGAAAGGCTTGGACGGAGGTCATATTTCCCTTGATCCTCCCTCCCCGTCCCCCGTGCGTGTTGTCACTGCATGTCTTTCGTCGTTTGCAATACGTAAAAACACATATACCGATTTTAAAGTCACAGTGATGTGAATAAGACCATGTACATTCACGGTAAGTGCCATAATAGGCTCATACTGTAGGTATATACACACTGATATTTAATTGTTGGTTTGAACAGGGGGGAAACTGTCCCTCCAAATAATTAATTTGAGAGATTTTGTCAGCACACCTAACATTCTGTGGACAAATTCTTATTGGCTGCCCTTCCAATATGAAAAAGAAAAGGAATCAAGATAATTAATATCACATTATCTGATAATACCTTTCTTTTTTATGGCTTTCTATTTTATAACTTTGAACCATGTAAAATGTATTATATTATTGAATATTGAATTGTATATTTGATTTCTTGACAAAATCTCTGTTCTGTAGGAAATGAAAATGAAACTGAACTGAACTGAACTAAACTACCTCAATCACACCGCCAAACCGACTCTAAATATACTCAAACCGACAGATTCTTAGCCGTTCGGGGAAATTTTTCATACGGTTTATTTGCGGACTTGTTTCGGTCTATCGGTGTGACTGTGATGATCATTGTTTAAAGGCGAAGTCCATCCTGGTATTTAGTTTATTGAAATCAAAGCAGAAAAATGAGACAAACGGAGTAGTGAAAGGTTGAGCAAAATCTAACAAGGTATAAAAAAAATTATGAATTTTTGAAGTTGTACTCAATCAAACACGAATTGGCACTCCGTGACGTATATCTTGCGAGGTTCTCTCCTATTTGCTCTGTACAGAAAAAAAAATCATCAGTTTTCATTGTCTTCGTTGTTGGTGAAGGAATACTTTTGTTTCATACACATGATACAGGTTTTGTGTGGAAACATATTATGTGGAATGATTATATCGAGGGTGCATGTATGATTAAATATTTTCTTTAGAGAAAATGGAAATTTGTGTGGTTTTTAATACTGGGCGAATGGGAAAGGACCTCACAAGATATATGCCACGGAGTGGCCAATTTGTGTTTGATGGATAGCAAATTAAAAAATTCATGTTTATCTTATTTCTTATTGGATTTTGCTCAAACTTTCCTTGATCTGTTTCTATAATTTTTCTCCTTCTTTTCTTGTGATTTTTACTATGTTGCAGTCCTCTTCCTTTCCCTCTACTTCAAGTTCCCAATCCTCTTCTCTCCCTCTCTTTGTCTGTCCCTTTCTTCTTTTCCTATATTAAATTATATTGTATTTGTGTATTTAGGCGTATACCCGCTATACAAGCAACTGGCTTATTGGGACTGCGCCTTCTTCCTTGTAACTTTGCAAGTTCTTGATTGTACTGATATTACTTTATATGCATGTAAATTGAACTATTTGAACTATTTGAACAGATGTTGAATGTTGTCAAAATCAATGGAAGAAAATTAATGTAAATTTGAAATGAATTGAAAGCAACTTGATATCACGTTGGACTTCCCCTTTAAGCGATTGCTATGATTTTCTTGACAATTATACAAATTTCTCTTTGGCGGGCATACTGGGTGACGTTCATTGATTTCATAACGTTATAAATTGTCAGCTCCTAAAGGCGAAGTAATTAAAAATGAACGAATGTTGCGGTGAATTCGCAAATCGAACTAATAAAGCTTGTCGCCATTTACTAGCACAATGAAGACTGTAATTGCAATATCGTCATCATGATTAAGAGATTCTTGTCAGTCATTTACATAATTGTGGTAGTGAAATACTTCATAATTATGCAAACAAAACCCAGGGTGTAGAGACCTTTTTTTAATGAGCTGTTAATACGTCAGTCACTGTTGGATATTTATTTTTCATTAATGGCCATTAAATGAGTTAAGCTATTCGGGTTCAAGCAACCTTTGTGTCTTTATGTCGTTTTTTAAACAAATAAAATTAGGATTTAATTATGTCAAGACACTACTCTTGGAATTTTGACAGGTGAATTTAATTTTTAAGATGCGTTACTGTATATCTGTACCACCAATTTTCTTTCAATTAAGGGTCATTTTAGTGATCTCTCCGGGTCCAAACAGTCATGTGATGGTTATTACGCTGTTCTGATACATTTATTTCTCATCTATTTACATGAAAAATGAAGTGGAGTAAAACTTATATTACACAATGATGCTCAAGTATGACTTCGCATCTTTTTACCGGAATCATATAGTGAATAAGAAAATGAAGGTCTTATCTTCTTCAAACTTCAATCTCAATATTTCCGAGCCTCTCCCAATCCGATGGCATGTAAATAAACTAAGGCTTTCGTTACATCTATAGAATACGAATGTTTTACGTTTTCACTTTTGTTTTTGTTTTGTTTTGTTTTTGTCTGTTTGTTTGTTTTTCTTTGTTTTTAGGTTTCTCGCCAGTATTTCATTGTGTTTATGTTGTACGTTTACAAGTTCGACAGTCTTGCCAAATCTTCGAGCTTTATAAGATCGTGTTCAAGATTTCTCAGCAGAATTGCGCTAAGTCGTTTTAAGATATCAAGCCTTCGGCGCCATATTGCATCACGCACCTATAAAATGCGTCACTCATTTTACTTGAATGCCCTGTGTCACTGTCCGCAATTAAGCCATGGCGGAACTCTAAAGCCAGCTCGTCATGGGGCCGTCTAAAACATGGTTTAATATCCGGTGCTTCCCTTTGTGTGTCCACAAATGAGAAAGTAGGTAAACTTCACGCAAGATTCATTAAGCTGAATCGGACCGTAGCGTTTGCCATCGTCTTACGTTATTGGAAGAAAGGTAGCACTGTCCAATCAATTACGGAAAGGGGAGGGGGTGCATAGCATATGTAAATGATAATTTTTTTTCAATACTTATCTTTTTTAAAAGAGTACAATTTATATCAATCCGTCTTCCGCGGGGAGTGTGTGTGTGTGTGGGGGGGGGGGGGTTGCTCTTACATACATGCAGTGATTATTTTCAGTGTATGATAAAATTTGTTTGTGATTATGTGAAAAGGGAAAGAAATAAAAATGGAAAGAAAAAAAGTTGTGGGGTACAGAGAACAAAAGAGCACAATGATGGCCTTTATTTCGTCATTCTTGTAGGTACAAAATATTGTTTGCGGGGTTACAAAATACAATAGGAGAAAGCAATACAGTTCCCCACAAATCAATGTGTGTGCAGATATGTGTGTGCGCGTGTGTGTGTGCGTGTGTGGGTGTGTGTGTGTGTGTGCGTGTGTGTGTGTGTGTGTGCGTGCGTGTGTGTGTGCCTTTGAGAGAGAGAAAGAGGTGAGCGGGGGGGGGGGGACGGAGAGATTCATGTAGTAGTGACTGGTGACAGGCCATGTACTATATAGGATGAGGGGAGGGGCGGACTACTAAACTGATGACGGTCTAAAGAATTTCGGTCTAAAGAGTTATTATACACGGTATGAGATAACAAAAATGAATGTTGCCCAAGAAGCATTTTTTAATTGCATGGGATGGTTGTCCGGTGTAGTTGTCTGGGGTAGATGAGTTCAAGTGGGTTAGTTCTCCGAATGATTTTGATATCCTGTTTTCCTATCGGTTTCTGTTCCACTCTCATGGCTCACTACTATAGTAGAGACGGAGCCCTCGTATTCATCAAGATGCCCCGCTGATCGGTGGCGTAGCGTGGGATTAGATATTGAGAGGATACCGTCATGTTCCCACAGTTCTCTTCCCAATTTTCTTTCCCTCTCTTTCCTCCCTCTTTACCCCCCCTCTTTTTCGCAATACCATCTGGAACGGGGGGGGGGGGGGGGGTATGTGCCCCTTCGTAGCCGCGCCACTGCTGATGATAATACATCAATGTGTCTTTCCCTGCAGTTAGGGTTTCGATGTTTGACTTTTAAATGTCGCACAAACAACCTCGAATCTATCAGAACCTATCGGATGAAGAAAATGTCAAGAGTTAGGAACATGTAACGAGATCATCAAATTAAGATGGATGAATAAACGCTGTCGTTTTCTACTTGAATGTGTCCTTACATGAAAACAGGGGCGCCGCTAGTGCCGTATGTGATGTTGGCGGCGCGTGATGGTGATAGTGAAAGGGGGGGGGGGCGGTTCCTTAACCATTTTTTTTTCAAGCAGTTAGCTATAAAATTCAAAACAACAGAAATGTCATAATTAACTATTTTTTCATGCTTTTGAATCTGCATGCCAACAGGGTTTGAGGCTTTTTGTCTGACGAGTAAAAACTAAAAATATAAATTAAGCAAATATGTCCAAATAATCAAAAATTGCAATTTTCCTTGAAGGGTATAACAGGGGCCGCGGAGCGTTTTTGAAAGGGGGGGGGGGGGGGGGCTGATCTGATTTCACTCATTAATGACTATTTTTCGAGCCTTTTTTCCGATATTTTTTAAAAGTGTCTACTCAAAAAAGTCCCTCCGGCTCCGCGGCCCATGTATAAAATTGAATAGAACATACCATGGTTTGGAATATATTATGACGCCTTTTCATGGATATTTTGTACTTTATATGCTCTTAGGAAAATGAAAAACCTATGAGTAGTGAAACTTTTTTCGTCTACTTGTCAAATTGAAAGATTTAAAAATATTGCCCGATCTACCATGCTGCCTAGTTCATCCCAGAACATTTTATAAGTTGAAATTGAAGAGTCGAAACAAAATTGCAGACGAAAAGCAAATTTGAAAACAACGGGAAAATACCTGATTTTTCCCCTTCATATTAGCCATTAAGGTTACAAAATCTTTGAAAACGTCCGACTTTTCGTACAAAAACAAAAACAAAAACGGGTTCACCTTCACAAATTTAAATGGGGGGGGGGGGGGCTCTCACAACCTAATGCCCCCTTAAGCGACGCCCTATATGCTGCAAACGAAGCAAACAGTATCGATCAAGATGTACGGTGTTTGTGAAAAGAAAAAAAAAAGAAGAAGTCATGACACTGTTCGTCTGTGTTATTGTTTCGGTATAGTATCACTATAAACACTCGCATGCAACGCTGATAGACATGTATATCTACCAGAATTTATGATGGTTAAGTGTTTATATTGTAAAACGGTGGACTGGGTGGCAGCAAGTGAATATCGTTGCATGTAGCATTTTCAGAGGACCAATACTGTTATAACTAAACCAAATACAGCTTAAAGGGCCCTTGCCAAGCAAATGCATGTTTACTTTTAAATTAGTTGATTTATGATACCCTGATCATCATTTATGTGGCCCCCAAAATATCTAAATATATGTCATATATTTTATAATAAGTTTTCAGTATTTTTTTTCTTCAGATTACTGGGATCCGCCCACAAAAAAAGCTGCAAAACCAATATTCCCCTTGTGACATCTCTTGTCAATCACCATCCAGAAAATATTAACATTTCAATAGATATTGCTATGTTGGATATAGTCACTGTCAAGTGTTTACTCATAATGGCATTCTACAAAATACAACTTCGCTTACCTTTCTTTTGCAGGTGTATTGCATCATGCCATCAGCCAATTTGAAATTCCCACATAGTAATTAAAATTTTTCAAAATTCATAACTTTCTTATTGCTTGTCCAATTTCGTTCAAACTTTCACCAATCGGTTCCTCTCAGTTTTCCTCTTTCTGTCAGAACAACCTGCTATTAAGGTTGGATTTCCCTTTAATTTCTCTTTCTCTCTCTCTCTCTCTTTCTTGTTTTCTTTTGCTGCTCCTCGACCAGCATTTGAAAATCTCATCTGTGCCACTTAGATTTCACTATTTCATTCAAAATGATTATGATAATTATGGAGATGTCATTTTGACGGATCAAGTCAGATGGATAAATATATTAGCCAAATATATATATATATATCTACTTTTCTTGTTTTCCCTCTTGTTTTGTTTTTCCATTCTCTCTCTCTCTCTCTCTGTCCCTCTCTCCCTTTCTCTGTTTCTATCTATCGTGATCTTTCTTTTAAAACTTTTAAGCTCTCTTGGTCTGCTCCTGCAACTCATTTTGACAGATCAAGTCAGATAGTTAAATATCTTGGTCAATAATATACAGCCATCTCTACTTTTCTTGTTCTTCCTCTTTTTCTTTTCTATCCTCTCTCTCTCTCTCTCTCCCTTTCTCTCTTTCTATCTATCTTGACCTCGCTACCGTACTCCTAACATTCATACCTCTCGGTGTGCTCAGTTTCACCGTTATATTCACTCTCCGACACTAATACGACACGAGCCCCAGCATTATGTTTTTTCGCAGGATGCCAACTTTCTTCCTTTCCTCTCTGTCTGTCTGTCTGTTTGTCAGTCTCTCTCGTATATCTCTCTTCCTCTCTCTCTCTTTCTCTATTTTTGACACTCCCTTTCTGTCACTCCCTCGCTCTCCCTCCCTCTCACCACCACCCATCTCTCTCCTTTTCTCTCTCTTTTCTGCCAGTCACCTCTTAGGTTGTCTCCCACCTATCTCTTAATAACACTCAATCAAACACCCCATTATGTACAGAACTTTGGACACCCGTGGTCATAATCATTTTATTCGGGATGTAACTCTTTCTCACTTTTCTTCTTTCTTTTTCAGTTGTTGTCATCCATCTGCTCTAACTTTCCACTCAATTTCACACGTAGACGCTTTAAATAAGCAGTGGTGGGTCCAGGATGCTTGGGGGGGGGGGGGGGGGGATAGAGCACAAGTCCCCAGAATTGGCCCAGACAAGCAAATAAACTAACAAAACCAACTAAAAACAAAATAAAACATAAACAAATTTAAAAATTATGACGTTTTCAGGGTCTTTTGGGGGTATAAACCTAGGTGCAATTAAAAAAAACCCAACTTAATGTGTATTTTGTAAGGTATGCCATATTAGGTTTTGCCGGGGGCGGTATTGCTGATGTGTACCCCCTGGATTCCCCACCAATACACTCTACATGCGCCCATCCTTTTACGATCAGTATGCAATCGTATCTCGTTTTAAAGAGGTCCTATCTCAGCATATGACGTTCCATATGCAGACCTCGCTCTGGAATGCTTTTACTCTCGAAAAGAAAAGCGGCGACAAATTCGTTTACGAAGAGCATAACCATGGCAATTATCAAACTAACATCCATTCCGCACATGCTCGACATATAACTATATCGCTTAAAATACCTAGCAACACACGGTATAGAGCGGTTTAATCGCAGATACTATCACGGACCATATGCGATAGTGGCGCCACGTATATGTGACGTAATAATACAAGAGCCGCCACATGGGCACATCTTTGACTAATAGCGCACTCGAAATCGCTCCTGATATATCTTATCTTCTTTAAAGTGCGTGAATACGATTAAAATGCATAATTATGAGAGTAATAACCTTAAAAAAAGAAAAATTCCTCCTGCAATTATCGTAAATTATATGTCATGTTCTTTGGATGTAAAAAAAAAAATGACAGTAATGGGCAACTTTGATTGAATAATAACGTATTTTTATTTGTATATCTTAAAGTATAATTCAAAGTACAAGCTCGTGTTTAGTACAGTTTTCTTAATTGTAGAAATAATATTATGAAACAAGTATTTGTATTTTTAATGGTTGATACAAACTAACTTTCAGAATAGTGCCTTTGTATATACGAAGTACAATGGTATAGTATTTCAGCGATTTGATTTGGAAAGAGCAAAGTCCATGTTAAAAAGGTACATGTAGTTAAATGATAATTTCTGTAAATCTATTTTGTGCCGTCTGAAGTTAACTCATAAATCTCCATGTTATGGTGGTTATATGTAATCTATATCAAATCTGACAATGATTTCCTTTTTATTGGTAACTTATTACAATTTGACATTGATTTCTTGTTTTTGTTAGTAGATTTTTGATTAATGAATATGGCAACTTCAAACGCATCCCGGAATTTATCCGTAAATGATGTATTTTACTTCAATAATCAATAATATTATTAAAAATCAAGGTAAAATGTTTTAAATGATGATGGTCGTGGTGCTTTTTACGATGATGAAGATGATGGTGATAGGCTTGGTGAATGGTGATGATGGTTATTATTATTATTATTATTATTAAGTAACTTGCCCAATTTCTCTTTCAAGTTTTATACTACGTAAAACGTGCAGTAAAAACTACCTTTATAAGAATTGAAGCATATTGTTGCAGCAACTGAAGTAATTATAGGTGGCGATAATCTATTCAGGTGGACGGACAAACGTGGATATCGTTAGTACTTTATGGGACGTCCTTGTAAGAAATCGATTTGCACTTACATTGTAGGTGCTGCATTTCACGCATAGACATAACAAAATCAATTATAGACCTAGATTTCACACCTTCTTGTTTTACAGAATCGACCCCCGGACTAGCCTAAAGTCATATCATATTTGGAACCTTCCCTTAAATATTTCTAACAAGGGAGTGATCCACTTAATTTCATCGAATCAAAAAGTGAAAACAAGATCCAATATGATGGTCCGGCTGAAGATCAGTAAAAAAAAATAGATATATTCAACATTACTTTACATGCAAATTGAAATGACTGCATGTCCAGAGCAATAAAGGAATTCAAATGGAAACCTTGGTTACGACATTTTGATGGATTAACTGAGCAGGATGTAGCAGAGAAGAGTAATGTAACCATTGAAATTTGCAACAGCGGGCGTAGAATCATTCGAATTTAGAAAGTATGACGGCACAACACATGCGCGTTTAATTAAAGTATTTAATTAAAAGGCATTTCGAGAGAGGACGATTTACTCTAAATGTGTACAAACATTTCAATTTGGTATTATTTAGAGAAGATGAGAGCTTGTATTGCATTTTTTTTGCTTGATCCAAAATATAGAAACGTCGAAGTACACACACACACACACACACACACACATACACCCTCACAAACCCACACGCGCGCTCTCTTACACATCTAATAATTTAACCTCACTCGCTATTGTTATGCCACAATTATGTATTTATGCCATCTATGCCAAGAAAAGAAAAGAAAAAAAAAGTGAATGTCAAAGTATATAATTAATTTATTGCCGAACAAAACAAACAGCATTTGACCTGAATACCATGGTTGTGAAGTTTTCAAGATTTAAGCAAAACATTAAGATCTAAAATCGTTCATCTTAACGACGATTAAATTCTATTTTAGAACATACCAAACACTAGTGGGAATAAAAGGAAAGGGAGAAGGTAAACTTTGTGGTGAAGCTTCTGTCATAATTGATTGACTTATCTTAATCACAGCTGAGGCATCCAAATGCATCCAATGAGAACATGCGTCTCTGTCGACCTTCATTCCGGCATGAAACATACACACTACGGTAACATGTCATCCTTTCACAAAGGGAGGCTAAGGCGGTACCAGAGTGTTTGTTGGGTGGGGGTGCAAAACCAACATTTTGGAAATTGTGATTATCGTCAGGGGTGTCAGTAGAACATTCTTAATTCTTGGGGGGGGGGATGCCCGGACCAAATTTGCTGATAAACACTAGCGTCACGCAGGCTGTAAAAAGAAGAAGAAGAAAAAACAACAACAACAACAGCAACAACAACTCAATATTTGAATTCTTCAGGCATGTCCAAGATAGAAAAGCAAAATTAACAAACAAGAATATACCCAGCACCCCCCCCCCCAATAAAAGACTCATCACAATGAATGAACAGTTGCCGACTTTTATAAATTTTTATGTTAAAAAAAAATGGATTAACTGACAGGAATTGTGAAAGGGGGTAGCCCCCTCCCATCTCGATAGCGGCATTCCTAATGGAGATGTAGTCTGGATTGTTTGTCGATAGATATATACGCTATAGTCGAGAAGGCATAACACTGTCATCATAGCGCTGCATGTGAAGGTGAACAAATAAGGGCTAAGTGATGTCCATTTTGATCGTTAAAAACTTGCTAATGATTGACAGGGCTCGTAATATTGTACATCGGGAGATTAAGAGACCCGAGAATCTGTCCATAGAGTATTTCATTACATATTTCGACCAGGTTATTCCCTGATGGTGCGCTGACGTTTTCTCCGGTGACAATTGATTGCTCCGGCATTTATTTCGTCAAAGATGTAGGGTTAAGCCTACCGCACACTATACGATCGGTCTGCGATCCGATTTCTGAAGAAAATATAATAGCATCTGATATAAATATCTAAACACGGAAAATATTTTTGATTGAGATACTAAATAGTCATATAGATAGTGAATTTTAAAAAAAGCCTATTTGAGCTTTCTAGTAAGAGGAAAAGCCAAACGGACTCCGAGTCGTAGTGACGTCAGATTGTCTACGATTTGAAACTGATTTGGCCCTTATTCTAGATATAAGGCTGACAGCGCGCCAAAATCCTATGTTTAGCATTCATATTATTCTTCATTACCTGAATCAGGTAGATTTTATTTGTTAAAATGACAACATTTAAGGATTATAAGGATTTATTTCCAAAATTGGATAGTATAGCGTGCGGTGGGCTTTATATATAGGTTTGCCATTGAGTTTTAGTTTAGGGTTAGGATTATGTATTGTGTTTGGTTCTCGGTTGAAGTTTGGAATTTGTTTAGTGTACGATCATCGTGTCGTAAAACCGAAGCAAGGATATGGATACTGATTACTTGGTTTTAATAAGCCTCCTGTGTTGTGATACTGTTCCCAGGGTCTTGTGGAATATTCAATGAAGCATCCAGACGTGCATGCATGCGGCGACGTGGTGCGGAATGTGTGATGAAAATCGCCATATTTTTTAGAAAATCCATAAACAATGTTTCTCATAATAACAGCAGACAGGAGGTGTGAAGTAATGAATAAAATAGAGATTAGAGAATACCCGTCCCCCTCTCTCTCCATCATGACATTTTTTTGGATTAACATCAGATCATTCTTAATACTCGTGTATTAACGCCCTTCGAATACACATTCCCATATGGGAGGTAACGAAGTCACATATATTTTAGGCTATACATTTGCATGAGGGGATTGGTACTTTGTCCCCATTGATTGTTATATACCGGTACAGGGTCCGCTACATGGATATACAATCGCTATCATCGCTATCATATCACAATTATTGTTGGGGATCGGTGCCCCCGAACCGGTTACGCCTCCCCTTGACTCAATTAACACAAATCTTGAAAGAGTATTAACTTTGCAGCGCTCTTACATATATGTAACAAGTGCTGTACAGTAAAACAGGGAACAGTTATGCCCAATACTTCTTGATCCCGATGTACTGAATTGGATCACCTTCTTTGAGGCTCACAGGCCTTAATCAACCTACTGTAAAATACACCTGAGATAGTTTTGTTTTGAAATGACATGTTGTCGCCCGACGATTCCACAAACTTCACATCTACCTAAGATTATAGGTCCACTCGGGGGTGGATTCAGGATTATGCAGAGAGAGAGAGAGAGAGAGGGAGAGAGAGAGAGAGAGAGAGAGAGAGAGAGAGAGAGGTGGGGGGGGGGGGTGGACCAGCAATAAACGTGCGAATCAAATTGTCACTGGTTTAGCATACTGACGTATCTCCTCTAATATAATTAAGCCTACGTCGGTTCGCGAAACCAGTGACGAAATTTTCTCTGTGCTAATTCTCTCAGAAAATCTCTGACACCCTTCACCCCCCTCCCACAACATATGAATAGATAGATAAATAATACCAATAATAATAACAATAAAACAAATAAATACCCCCCTCAAAAAAAATAAAAAAATAAGGCGCCTCTTAGGTCGTAAATATGAAAGGGGCCATATTTTGCGGTTGTGTACAAGGTACATGTATGCCACTGTGGTTTCGGGGGGGGGGGGTGCTGGGGACCATGGTGGGGATGGGCCGGTTGCGCACCCCTAAATTAGCCAGTGAATTCATCTCATCCCTTTGTCGAGCAACCCCTGCAGTATAAGAGTTTGAAAGCGAATCATTATCATCATCATCATCATTATTATTACTATTATTATTATTATTATTATTAAGTCTTGTTTATACAGGATAGCCCCATCAGTGACATGCACTGTTCTCCCAGGGGGCCCTGTTGGAAGAAAACTAAAAAGCATAAAGATACAAAATATACAAACTTACAATTACGCCAAGTTGGCGGGGTTGATTGTCAATCTGAGATTAAGGTCTGTGGACTCACCAGTATGATGAAATGAAAGATTGTGTGATTGCTGAAATTCTAATTGAGTTTAGCATACTCTTCCACAATATTGAGCCATCAACTGCAATTCTTTTCTTTCCTTTTTCAGTTCTACCTTTTGGTATATTGATTCCGAAATTGCTAGCACTTCTGATACGGTATGAGTGGATGCTTGATACTTGTATGAACAAATCTGTCAGATATTTTGGAGAATTTCCATTCAGAGCATTGTATACAAGTTTTTTTTTTTTTTCAAGTAGACATTTGTATGAGACTGGAGCGTTTAGAGTGTTTTACCGTCTTGTGTATGGATATGATCAGCGCTGGCGAGTTGTGCCTTGTAACTGCCTTCTCATATGAAAAAATTATGCATACGGAAAACGATCGCACTTCAAAAAACGCGAGCTAGTATCCCCGGAGCCGAAACTGGGAAACAGATTTTCCCAAGGCTGTGCGTGATATACTCAGATAATCCCGCACTTTGGCCGTTAATCCACGAGTCCCTCGACAGAATAATGCCATTATTAATTGCGGAGAGGCTATACTTTTCTAGGATGACATATCCATGTACAGATATACATGTATTCCTGAAAATAAAGTTGAGCTCTGATCATGCGATTATAATGTACAAGAAACTGTCTGCAAGCGAATGGAAAAGGTAAATTATGTAGTACATAATATAAGATCGGCTATATACTTCAGGTTTACACTATAAAAAAATAACTGTAAAACTACAGGTTTTCTGGCCCTTGAAATTACATGTTATTGCCGTTATTTCAATTTTACAGTCTTTTTTTTCTAAAACAACAGCAAGTTTGTTGGTTTACCGGAAATCAGCATATATTTACAATCGCCCGACATAAAACACAGTTAAAAAAAAAATTTTCTCATATTTTAACAAAATACCCTGT
This sequence comes from Heliocidaris tuberculata, assembly GCA_025618425.1. NCBI lineage: Eukaryota > Metazoa > Echinodermata > Echinoidea > Camarodonta > Echinometridae > Heliocidaris > Heliocidaris tuberculata. The sequence goes on from CM046849.1 coordinate 7,210,012, forward strand.
TAAATTACCAAATATTGGGGAAAACACTTATCTGAATATTCATGAATTTTTAGTAGCGTATGGTTTGGGGTTGCCCGATTTACTAACTGTCACCAAAGGCATACAAAACTATAAGGGGTATGTAAGCATGGTAAGAGATTGCACTAGATTGAACTAACCGGATAGGATAGGTCTAGGATAGGATAGATTAAGATAGAGAATAGGATAAGTAAAAGCAGGATAGGTTACACTATAAAAAATAACTGTAAAACTACAGACTTTCTGGCCCTTAAGACTACAAGTTATTGCCGTTATTTCAGTTTTACAGTCTTTTTTCCTCTAAAACAACAGCAAGTTTGTTGGTTTACCGGAAATCAGCATGTATTCACAATCGCCCGACATAAAACACTGTAAAAAAACAAACAATTTTCTCATATTTTAACAAGTTACCCTGTTAAATTACAAATCATTTCCACTGTTCCGTTTTAATTTACATAGATTTTCCTGTTAGAAATTAAGGTTTCTACTAATTAACAAAAAGACGGGAATCTGTTATTTTACACGTACTGTGGAAAAACGGGCATTCCCGGCATCCTGACTGCCAAGAAATTTCCCGTGAAATAACGGCAAAATTTTTTACAGTGTATAGGAATCCCCCAAATGAGAAGAAACTGACTTATTCTTGCTGAAAGTCACATGAAATGGGTATATCTGACTGGGCGCAAATGCGGCAGGAAAGTTTAGTCCAACATTTTCAACCATTTCTCGTTTATGTTACGAATTTGAGAGCATATGAAGAGCTATCCTATTCAGGGGATATTTTTACTGTAATGTTCTGCCAAACTGACTATGAATTTGACCCTTTCGAGACAATTGACCACATTTTGTGGTTTGGCTCAGTATACTTTTGATTAAGAGCTCTAAAAAATATACCTGATGCATGAGTAGAAAGAGCAACATTTTCTGCACACACCATGTCCATTTTTGTTGCATGACCATATAGCGTTTGATGCCAGGAATTTTACAAAGGAGAATAAGCTTTAAAATCCTAAATTGGCACCACATTGAGAGGATCAAAATCATTGTTTGTTTTTTCAAAATTGGCAATATTCTTTTCAGAGACACTGCACCTTATTAGAACCATGTAGCATTAAAAGAAAAATATATTTTGTTGCCAATTTCAAGAACAAAATGTGATCAATTTAGCCCTTAAATAATTCCTGTCCTGAAAGGGTTAAAACTCCCCAAATAGTTCATTTCTAAAAATGTATTATTCAGAAGGGATGAGATAACTAATGGTCATTTCGGATCCCGACCTTTTATACAGGAAATGCTACAAATCTTTTATAATAGCGACAATTACGCATCATAGATGCAGACTTAATGTACTGAAGACGTCTTGCGGACTCATATGCATCATTTTGTTTAAAACTGTATTATGAGCAGATCTTACATAGGTGAGCCCATGCATGGTAGTATGGTAGCACTTTAAAGGAGGTCACGCGAAATCCCATTTTCATTCCATCGATCCAGACTGCTACTGCTGTGGGATTCAAGATGAGCCTGAAAGTAACCTCTGAGCAGAGGTTATTCAGAAGTTACTCAGAGTAACCTATGAATTTCCTGAAGAAAAGAACCTTGTAGAAAAAGAGGGAATTTTTATGCTTAAGTAGTATATCAGACACTTACCAGCATGTATTTTATTGATAATTATAATTATGATAAAGCCAATTAAATAAATGCATGTTCTGAAATTTCCACACACATTGCAGGACCATACAGACAGGTTCTGGGCGGACACGCCACACAAATTCTTTGTTTTTTATACATTTATTTGTTTTCAGTGTGTCAATGTGAAAACCTATTTTTAATCGCTTCCAAGTGCCCGGGACCCCCCCCCCCCCCGAAAAAAAAAGAAAAGAAAAAGAAAAAAAAAAGAAGAAGAAGCTTGTAAGGGCTGCGATTACATGTGATACAAAACATATGTATGAAATCACAGGCTAATCTGCGACCTCGTGCAAATAGTGGACATTGCCTTTAATTGAATAAGACGTTGTATTACACCCATCCCGCTCATCGCTGGACAGCGGCTCACCATTCACCACCGCTAAATGACGTTCGATAGCCCTTTGGGCTCGTCAAGTTACACACCCTTGAGACGGCCGGCCGGCCGGGTCAGTGCGGATGTGTGAAAGTGGTAAAGCGAGGTTTACCTCATCGACGGGTATAGGAGATGGGGGCACCAGGGGAAGCGAGCCCCCCCCCCCCCCTTCCCGGTAAAATTCATTTACTTTTAGGTGGGGATTGGGTCCGGTTGGATACGTTGTTCATATTATTTTTTGCTTCTCCAGGTTTTTATATTTAGAAGGGGTCCGTGCCCCTCACTCGTTAATGTTGTTATTTTTAACGTCTTGACAAATAGCTTAAATTCTACTTGTGGAAAAAATGAAGTATTCTCGCAAATAATTGTACTTGACACAGATTTTATTGGCTCCTGTTTTATTCTATTGAAATAGCTTGAAGGCATTTCATTGGGCTTAATTGTTTGAGTGCATCAGAAGCACTATGTAATCCGATGTACAAACTAAAAGCAACGGATTAAATTCAAGCATTCCAATAACTTGTGTAATCAGATCTTGAGTGTGTTTGAGAAATATTGCTAAACCTTCGACTTTTGTCCACTATCGTAATTTCATCAGTTGGGAGTAGGAAGGGCGTTAATTCTGTGTTAATATAGATACAAATTTCGGCCCTTCTGGTTGTTAGCAGAAGGTTTTGGATGACCACTTATCTGGTTGGGCACTAATTGCCAAAGTGTGTTGGAGCCATAACTCTCTCTATTTTGCCCTCTTTTTTTTTTCAAGAGATAGGACTTTGCCTTTTCCTTGGAGTGTACTGTCACACGAGTAAGCATCCTTCTACATTTGACAGTTCACTTCTCATTGATTTGATGCCCTTTGACTTCCTATTCCATGGTCATTAGTTTAATGATCTTGGTTGGGTTCGGAGGCATAGCCATTTTAATTTCCCTCCCCTCTCCGAGATTTTCAATCACTATACACAGTTACATTAGCAATCACAATGACACGTCGGATGTTGTTTTGAATAAGTGAGCGCTGACAAGCCGGAAACGACTTGCATGATGGGGGAATCAGCCGTGATGCATCCCATTTCAATTAGTCTGTCCTCTGGATTCACTCCTCTTCGATCATTCCGTCTGGCTGAGTGGTAGAAAGACTTCAATTTCATGTAAAATAATTTGACACAACGACCTTGTTGCTCAGAGAAGATTTTGTTTAAATGTTAAAACATTTATACAAGTACTGAAAGGGAAGGTTTCTGCGACTCCGAGGTCAGAAAAAAAAAATCTGTCTGAGCGAATCAGTCTAATCAATATTCATGAGGCTTAGGAGTTATAAATGTCACATAGATTTATGTCCAATCTGATGAGTGTCCCCCAAATGGTGTTGCGATTAATAACAGGACAGAAATTATCAAAAATTAAAATAGCATTGACATGATTCTTTAAAGTGATACTTCGATTGAGAATCAATTACTTGCCCCCATTTTGAATACGAGATGCGTCATTATGGCTTATCGAGGATTATTGAGTAGATGTTTAAATGGTATTGGTTCATCGAGCGAGGTGCTGAAATTCATCAGTTCAGCTCAGTTTAATTTTCCGAAAGCCTTGCACGACAGGACAGGATCTATCAATTCTGTTTCTATGTCTGGCTCAGAATTACCCCAATAATCTTTAGACGAGGCTCTGAATGTCCCGTAAGATTTGGTCCCTCGTTTCTGTACAGAGTCTGAGTCTGACTTTCCTTTTATTTTGCAAATAAGAAAGATAGTGAAAATATGAATGTAATCTTTGCAATAGACCTACGTATATCGAATTTGTAGGGGAAAACTGACCTTTTCATGGTTGAGAAAAGAAAGTATATGTACAATTAGCTCCAATTTTGATCCGCCTTCATAGACTCAGTGATGCAATAGAAACTTGTTATTGTTTTAGCTCTCTAAATGCCACTGAACACAATGACCCTTTCCTTCTACCGCAGTCACACCGCCAGACCGACTCCATACCGATTCCATACCGATTCCAAACCTAATATACTTGGCCATTCGAGTTAATATTTTGTTCCATCTGCTGTCGGTCTGGTGTTGGTATCTTTGGTGTGACTTGGTATGAAGGAATGCCTAACGTCAAATCTTCGTTTGCTTTGGCCTAATGAGGGTCGCATTTAAAAATTAAAAACACATTTCCATTTCCTCTTTTTTTTAAACATGCCGTTTCTGAGATTTCTCTATTTTAGTGAATTTCCATGGATAATATTAGAATACAAACAGAGTTTAAAAAAAAAATGGTGAAGGGCAAACTGCATTGAGAATCTTGATGAATAATATTAATTCATTTTACCATGTTTACACGAATCATTATATCTAAAATGGCGTAGAAATATAGGGAAAGCAAATGCCTCCCCCGTAGATTATCAAATAAAAAATGAAAATGAAATGTCAAATCAAAAGAGAGATGAAGGAAAGAAGAGGAAAGAAAAAATGAGGAGACGATTACGAAGCACCTTCGCATTTAATTCATCTGGTTATCCCCCTTCTACCCATGGAACGACTTGACTTACGCCAACTTAGTATATCTCTTACTAAAATCACATGGGACCTCGATTTATCCGACTTCTCGTTTAAAGAAGACCACGAAGAAGCTGCTTGCAGTGTTTTGTATTGTATTGAAGATACCTTATCATGCCCCTGGCTCGTCTGTACTCTCTTCTGTATATTTGAATTCTCCTTGTATAATCAATCAAACTCTCGTTGAAACGACCACCAGAAATCTATACCAACCTCAGAGTCATTATTTTGAAAACGTTTTGATTAATAGGTATTGCCTTCTCATAATAATCTAGGTCCCATCTTCCCAAATCGTTTTTTTTTTCAGGGGCTGAGGTACCGGAGGGGTGGTTGAAGTCCCCGCTTTTTTATAAACTGGTTTCATTAAGCTTATGGAGTAGAAAAACTGCTCATTCGCATGTTCAGCTCCCCACTTTCAAAACGCTCCTCGGCCCATGTATTTAAGATTATGTTTGGCATTAGAGACAGGGGAATGTCGTGTTAGTGATTTATATTATTTTTCTTATTCATAACTGAGACAAGATATCTGATTAACATATTCATATGTTTATTTTTCATTCCACCATGGTGGATTCCAATGAGTGTCATTTTAAAAATGTGATATGTTTCTGTTCATGCTATTCCATAAATTATCCATTCACCATGTAACCCGTTAGTCAATATCACTATACCTAAAATTTCCAATTGTATAATAACATGAATAAAAGCTGGGGCCTTCATTGAGCACTGGATCGATATGATAATCTCTTTTTCTCAAAAAGCGAGAGAGTTACAAATTTTCTTTTCAGGTCATCCTGAGTATTGATAGAAAGGTAGATGCAGGATTGATTGCGAATAGACCTTTATTAGAAAAAAAAATGGAGTTGTACCCAGAGTTGCCCCGGTTTATACATGTACATTTGCGTCAATATTTCTAGCGTATTTATGAAAGAAAGGGACTATAAAAGATAAAGAGAGAGAGGGAGAGAGAGAGAGAGATAAAAAAAGATAAAAAAGAGAATAGAAATTGGTGGAGAGGGAGGGGATAGAGAGAATCTGACATAGACAGTTGGTGGAAGAGAGAGAAAAAGAGGAAGAGAGGGCGAAAGAAAGTGGGAGAGAGAAAAGGAGAGAGGGAGAGGGCGAAAGAAAGTGGGAGAAAGAGGGAGAGAGAAAGAAAGTGGGAGAGAGAAAAAGAGAGGGAGAGGGCGACAGAAAGTGAGAGGGTGCAAGAAAGTGGGAGAAAGAGAGGGAGAGAGAGAGAAAGAAGTGGGAGAGAGAGAAAGAGAAAAAAAGTGGGAGAAACGAGTGAAGAGAAAGGGATAAAGAGAAAGTAAAAAACAAAAGCAAAAAACAACTTGTTATTGGTGATATTCACATACACATGAGCTAAAAGTCGATACATTTGCTTCTGTTCTAAAAAAAAGAAGTGATTACATTGATTTATCTTCTGTGATAATTCATGTCTCTTTTTCCATTTAATATTGTCATAATGATAATAATAATCATAATACTACTACTACTACTAATAATAATAATAATATTGGATATTTATATAGCGCTCATATCCACCACAAATGGTGCTCAAGGCGCTCCAATAATACCCCGGCTCTAGCTGGGCTACCGATTTCGGCGCTCACAGCATTCAAGGAATTTATTCCTGCCGGTACCCATTTAACACCTGGGTGGAGAGCGGCAACGGTAGATTAATGGTAATACTCGTCTCTAATAATCATGATTAAGTCAGATATATTATCCTTGCATTTGCACCTGACAATAACACCGAGAAACTCGAACCTTATTGTTATGTCTGCCGTGACGTTCTTCATTTTAAGTCAGATCTACAGTGTATAAGCATTTTCATCGATATATTCATACATTTCATGAAGTTACTATCATATTGGCAGGGTGTGAAGATTGAATGGGTTGTCATTTCCATAATTCCATTTTTATTTAAGAACACTAGATAGTTACATCCCAGTATTGAATAGAGGCACATTTTATGCATGAAATAAATAATACACTTATATTAATTGTCTATACATATTGTAGAAGCATCTGTAACCGAATACATCTTGCAGCTTGGTCTCGGGATTCTCACGTTATAACAATTCCCATGCAAAACGAGGATGTAACTTTATCGCCTTCTTCCTCCTTCAACCAGTTTGTAAGGAGATCGGAGAGATTAATGCGAAATATCCCGCCGGCAAACCATATGTTGTACTATCCTACACCATGGGACGTCCAGTTCTAATCATAATTCTCTTGCATTTTCAAATCAAAATTTCCATTGCTGATATACTAGGTGATAGATGTGAGAGAAAGGGAAAAGAAGTACTCAATAAAAATGATGTTTGGAAGAAAGTGTCATGGAGTGTAATTAATGTACATAATGGAACAATGTTATACTTTGTATGTGAACGTCTTTGGGACATGTTTTTGTGTCCGAGAGATTCAACATGTAGTTTTGATACTTATCCCCCGTGGGAAAGAGTAACTATATTGTTGTTCTGTGTGATTAATATAAGGACAGGGAACCTGGGAATACGGATCAGGAGCGGCTCGTAACAAAATGAGGGCTTGTCCGGGAGTCGAGCCAAATCCTATCTTCTGAACTAGCGTATGTCTATCTATCTACATGATCTTTATGTCCCACGTAGCTTGGAGGCCGTTGGGTTGACAATGTGATGGGTCTTGAGACACAGCAAGGTTCTTCAAAGCTTTCTGTCTTCAGCTGTTCTAGTAAGCTGCTCAAAAGACATTCCTGTCCACTGCTTAATTATGTTATCAATCTAGGGCCCCCTTTCATAAAACTTCTTATCAGTAACAAATGCCACATTTCTATGACAAATTTGCTCTCAGCCAATCAGATGCAAGGATTTGAGTAGCTTATAACAGTTTATAACTTGTTATTGATAACAAGTTTTATGAAACAGGGCCCAGGTCTATGTTATCAGCAATGATGATTTAACATGTATGATGATTTAAAAGCAAGCTAACAGTATAGTGTTTATGAAACCACTTAAAACAGAAACGGCACTATTTCCATTAATTACTGGTTAATTTATTGCATGTATATTAGCAACATAATCAAATGCCTGTGCTGGATGCGTGCAATTAGGGAGCGACACAACTTTATCGTTATATTGCCGATATGTCGATGGTTACTGATTTACTGCATTGGACAGAGTATATTTGATTTCACCAATCCTTGTTTTATAAAAAGAAATTCGCAAAATCATTATTGTCTTTTAAAAGCACGTTTTCATATAATAATAAACCTTTCGAGATATTAATTTGAAGTATAGTTAGACAAACGGTAAAATAAATATTGCACGTGCACCCGTGTAAGTAGAAGATGATGAAATAAAACAAAATGCAGAATCCACAATTATGAATATGATGACATGCAGTGTCATTTGTCTCAAGATTTAACGATATTGCCATGTTAACCCTTTCAAGACAATTGACCTCATTTGGTGGTTTGGCTCAAATACTTTTGATTCAGATATTACGTGAAGGCTTCTAAGCTTCAATAATTGGATCTATAAAATACTTCATCTTTTGTATCTTTTATAATGAAGTTGTTTTTTTTACCACATGCATGACATATCTGATTGGTGAAACTGTGCACTGGCGACGGACATGACGGTGTATACAGTACATGAATCTCTTCCACGATGTGACATTTTAGCTAATATTCCAATCACAGTTTACCTCATGGCGAATAGGTAGTATGGTAGATAATCTAGTGGGATTGAAACTAGGTGACGGGAATAGGGATGATGGAGTAGTACTGTCAATGCCGTAGCTACGGGTAGCACGGGGGCACGTGTCCCCTCCCATTTAATGGCGAATTTTTGTTGTTGAAAAAGAGAGAATACAAAAGAGAGAAAAAGAGAATAAAGGGGGATAGAGAGGGGAAAGAAGATGATAGGACCCCTCCCGCACCTTCTGCCCTTATTTGCTGGCCTTTTAAGTTGAATTTTACGAACCTAGGAAGATCGGTGCAACGCCCCGCCCCCTTTTCTAGTGTTCCCCCAGTGCGTGGATCCACAATTCGCCAATGTACTATGGATTTAGGAAGCATGCTCTTAAGGAATAAAATTGAGTGATCACTGACGTGTCTCTCAGGTGGAGTGAAACTGCAGTGAAATTGAGTGAAAAATTCACTCTTTTCTTTTATTACTTTTAAATGAATCGATAATTCACTTCTAAATAAGTGATCACTGACGTGAATCCCGGTGGAGTGAAAATAGAGCGAATATTCACCCTTTTGTTCTGAGAGTAATGCATTCATGACAGAGAGAGAGAGAGAGAGAGAGGGGGGGGGGGGGGGGGAGGGAAGGGAGATCAAAAAATATTTCTCTTTACTCTGTTGCTGTTCATCAATTCGTACTTGTTTCTGTGAACTCTCTTCTAAACGTGTATTCTGCTTCACCTATATGTGTAACAGAATGAAAACAACCGGAGGGCAATCCACAACAAGATTAAGGAAGAGACCTGATTTATTTCCCCCAATCTTTGCCTTTGGGGTTTTCCGAATAAATGTGAAAATTCTTAGAGAATGGGCTCAGATGTGCATTGTTTTCATTAATCATGTAATTACAGAAGTTGAAAATCTAATTTGCAAACTGTTTATTGCCAGTGAATTTAAATTCAGGCACATGAGTATAATTACTACCAAAATAATGATAGGTCAACACTCTCTTCGATCAGATTTTTAAAAAAGTTGGGTTTTTAAAATTAATCCAAAACAGACCCGTTTTTAAGATTGAGAATTTTTTTTAGATCTTTTTAATATAGGAGTTCGATCTTTATGGCATTAACTGCATGCCATACCATCCCTCCTCGCTCCCATGCCCAGCCAGTCTTTGGGTAAGTTGTGGCCTTTCGCGGAATGAAATATGATCGCTATTAAATTAGTTTCGAGGATTTAAAGGGGATAGATCTTGTGTAGAAAGATGAATCCAATATTCATTTATCATTTGAAAGCAATTTAAAGCTTCGATGTCCCGATGCAGTCGCTGTAAATCCGAAAAAAGGTTTTCGGTAATACGCTTGGCAATTCAATGTGGATAATGTTTTGTATTATTTATTTTGTTGTACTTGCCAGACTCATTTACTTGTCTGGAAGTTTTATCCCGGACACACAAATCAAATTTAAACTGACGTGTTAGTGAATGCGAATTTCCATTTCTTGAGACACATATGGATTAGTGACAGATTAGTAGATATCGTCAATCTCTGCCGGAAAGAACACAGTGTCCCACAGTGTGTTCACATTGTCGACTCTGTAAAGATGTGATTCACAATGTTAAAACGCTCGAATTTAACAGTGTGAAAATTATTTCACAATGTGGACACCTCCACAGTGTGGTTACCACAGTGTTCACATAGTGATGTTCGATTTCACAGTGTGAATTTACTCGCTCACAATGTGAAGATGTGATTCACAATGGTAAAACGCTCGAATTCAACTGTGTGAAGATGATTTCACACTGTGTTTCACACTGTGAACACACTGTGGGACACTGTGTTCTTTCCGGCAGGGATATTTCAAAGCACAAATTGCTTTTTTAAATAAAAAATAGAAGCTGTTAATATTCGGTAGTAACGTAAGGTAGTATCCGCAAACTAGCATCCATTCTTTCTGTAATAAGATAAAGGATGTTAGATGGAAATTGTACACTAAAAAACACACTGTCATCATGGCCATATTATGTACAGTAACTTTAAAAGGCATAATAAAATCATGATGCTTTTCACGTATACAGAGCGAGAAAGAGAGAGAGTCAGAGAGAGGCGAGAAAAGTGAGATTACAAAAACTTTAAGCTATTGCTTGCTCAGACATGTATGCTCAGACCAGGTCCCTGCTCAGACTATTCTCAAAGCTTTTCCAAGCATCAACCTTGCATTTATTAGAGGCTTGTGAATTCTACCTGTTGATACTGCTTGGCGTTCAAATCGGTTATACGCACTATATTGTGACAATTGCTCCGAGCTTTATTTACTCAAAGAAATATAGGGTTATATAGGGTTAGGGTTGCGTTGATGTTTAGAATTCGGTTAGCGTACAAAATTGACGAGGAATAATTGTCACCGGTGCATATGTCATACAACCGATTATTATTATTATTATTATTATTTATTTATTTAGTTTTTGTGATCAGGCAGGCTATAATCAAGCCTTTAATCAAGGCGATTATGCTGCTCTGTCGATCCCCTGATCGATCCTCGAAACACGCGGAATATTTTTATAGTCTTCTGATTAGTGCGCGGGAGGTCTTGCTGGTCTGCTAGACACGCGTGTGTCGACTTCTCGCAATCAGATCAGAGGACTGTTCCTCGTTTCGCTGATCGACAGAGCTTGAGCTTAGAGCAGCAAAGAAAAGAGCTACATATAGAATGAGCTAGCATGCCGCCATGATTAAAGGCTAGGTATAATCCTTCGTGATAATAATAAGACTTCGAAAATTCATGACATGGGCCAACAAACCTGTCAACATATCACTATTTTCATGCAACTGTCATGAAATTAGAAATACCTTATGATATTATTAAAACTTTGTGTACGTCCGTGATTGCATACACCAGCATATCATTCGAAGTTGACGGTAATATACTGTAATTATTATCATTCATTCATTTGTGGTCATGAATACGTTTTTACAAGCCGTGAGACAGTTTAAGTAGACCGACACCCCTCCCTAACAGTGCATGTTCACCTTAATATTATGTTCAGTTTAACATTATGCAAGTTACGAACTTTCCTTGCAATCAGTGTGCATGCTGGAACATTAATGCCCTGAAATTCACTCGGATGTCACTTCGGCCTTGCGGGTATCATGAATATTGAATGCACCTAACGAAGTTCAAATGGCAAAGTCCTTCGCGCCTAATGGATGATGGTGCTCTCCCAAACGGTTACTGCGACGGAAAAGGCCCCCTTAGAGTCATTAGGGAATCCAGGTCGGAAACTCATGATTACCTGGCGCGAGTGAGCATTAAATTTAAAGGTAATCATACTAGTTTTGGAATTGGTGGAAAATACAATTCGAAGGGAATCCACCCTAACTATAAATAAATGATACTACATAAATAATTATATCTGACAAACCATTTATTGAACAAGTAACCATACGGAGTCGATCTATCTAGCATGCTAATAGAACACAGTTCACTTGTGCTTTTCAGTGCTTAAGTTTATCTTGAATTTTCTTTTTTAAGGCATTGGAAAATGCACTAAAAAAGAGCATTGTTCAGTGTCTAAAAAAAAAAAAAAAAAAAAAAAACGAACCTTGCACATCTCTTCTTTCTGAGTGCATTTTTATGTTTGTCTCCAAATAATGTTTGGACCGTACTGATGGCCTGAACTCATCTTCATCAGTTACCTACTTCCCGTTCTTGTATCCACATGCATACAGGTGGCACATTGGATATCAGTGACTGGTAATTCTGAATTTTGAAGTCTTATGCCCCCAATTCAGACTTTCTGCACATATTTATATAAAGCGATTTGCTGCTTATATACTCCCTAAATCCGGGAAAGGTCGAGCGTATCTTTCATGAAACTCATGAATAAAAATTTCGGCTTTGAATTTTAGTCGTTTACCGGTACAAGCGTACAATACAGCATGGAATATTTATGTGATGAATACAATTTCAGGGTTGATGCTGAGTACTATAGTATTTTATTTAGAAGTCGGAATACAAAAGGCTCTGAAAGGTTGACAGTTTATGATTGTCACTTTTCCTATTGTGGTGTTCGTCAGAAGACATGGAAGAGTAATCCGCGACTCTTTGATGGAGGGGGAGATGGCACACACACACACGTGTCTAAAAAATTTCAAAATATCTGATATTAAGCCCCCTCCAAAGAATATATTTTTATAGACATATTATAAGGGTTATCGTATTATGACTGGGCAATAAAAGTCTCTAAAATCTCTTACTAACAAAGAAAGAAAGAAGGAAAAACAAACAGTTTAGTATAATTGTTTTTAGAGGTATCGTTATGTCAAAATAAAAATTTGTGATAAGCAAACAGAAAGAGAAAATTTCAGGGCTCTTATAGGCCTACTTGCTTGGCCGGGCAACTTCCACCGTAAAATCGCGATGTTAGTAATACTGCGATATGTGACCAATTGTAGATGGACTTGATGACAAAAAATTAAGATTTCAGTTTGGTTTCCATGACACCACACTGTTCAGGGAACTCCAAAGTCAGTTTGCATGAGACAGAGAGATACAATTTATATTGCCTTCCCAAAGCTTTGATCACATGTAATGAGATGTTGCACTTCTGAGGCATGCACGGTCACGTAGGTAAACTGCTCAGTCTATAAAACGAGCACGTGGCTTATGCACAATAATTCACAGGGACGTGATGCGTTAAGGTTCACTTTACCGTAGATATGAGCCAGCATGATTGTAATAATATACTATTGTTTGTAGGTGGCTCTTAAGCCTAGCTCTTATTGCGTCCGTACCTGCGCTAATCGAGCCTGTGATGGTAATTAAACCATCCCTGCCGGAAAGAACACAGTGTCCCACAGTGTGTTCGCAATGTGTTCACAGTGTGTTCACATAGTCGACTCCGTGAAGATGTGGTTCACAATCTTAAAACGCTCGAATTTAACAGTGTGAAGATGATTTCATACTGTGGACACATCCACAGTGTGGTTTGCCACAGAGTGTTCACATAGTGATGTTCGATTTCACAGTGTGAATTTACTCTCTCATAATGTGAAGATGTGATTCACAATGTTAAAACGCTCGAATTTAACAGTGTGAAGATGATTTCACACTGTGTTTCACACTGTGGGACACTGTGTTCTTTCCGGCAGGGATACGCCAGTTCTTAAAGTATCGTTTGCACTGTTCATTTTGCAGGCACTTTTTATACAATATCTGATATCCATCTTTTTAAATGATATCTGTAAAGCCAAGCTCACACGAGGCGTCATTTGCTGACGTAAGGACCGCGTCAGTGACTTGTACGGTCTCTTGTGTTTCACGAAAGAGTGATATCGTTAAAAGGTGATTGCGAAATGAGCCATGCAAACAATACTATTATAATAATGGCGTATGAGTTATTTGACTTAACAGGCTGGACTCAATCGAAATGACGTGTCATATGAGCCGGGCTTATAGTATAGAAGAGACAGTATGACTGTAATATTTATATACACAATGTATGTAGGTGTCTCTGATGCCCGTTGCACATGATGCGTTATTCCAATTGCGTTAATACCTGCGCCAATTAAGCGTGAGAAGGCAAATATAGGTCATATACTCCAGTAATTAAATTCAGTTTTTGTACTGGACATATTGCGATCACCTTTGTGTACGATGTCATTCTCACAGGTCTCGTCAAAGACCGCACCAATCACTGACGCGGTCCTTACGTCAGCAAATGACGCCTCGTGTTAGCCAGGCTTTATACCAGTCGCACACAAGACGTCATTTCTATTGCGTCAATAGTTGCGCTAATCAAGCATGTGAATGCGACTAATGCATAACCCAGCAATTCAGCGTATTGCTTGAACTGTTTATTTTCCTTTCACTCTTTGCGCTCTCTACTTAACCCCCCCCCCCCCCCTCAAGAATAAAACAGAGCGGTATGTACATGTATATCCAAACCGAGGATCATGAATCTACATTCAAAGAAGGAAATTCTGGACATGTCATCAGAACAATTAGAATTAGGAGCACGCTTTGAAGTTTATCAAATATTTATTCAAAGAAATATGACAAATAAATCTAAGGGGCTTTCCCGAAGTGTGCATATTCTTTAGTGTAGAAGCGAAAGTACTGACATCATAATTTATTTTCAATTGGCGACAAGAGCAATAATTGTTGTCTAACCTTTGGTCCCAGGCCAGTGCTATGATGATGATGTTTGCCTTCGTGTTTTCATTGCTAAAATATACAGGGAGTATTCCTTTCAAATATTTATTGTTAGATGACGTCATGGCTGTAATAATAATAATAATAATAATAATAATAATAATAATAATAATAATAATAATAATAATAATAATAATAATAATAATAATAATACTCATGATTATCATCATCATCAGCGCTTTTGTGTCCCGAGAAAAAAAGCACTTTACAAATTTTTCTAAAATTATTATTCATAAAGTAATGATGAAAACTACTCTTTAACTAGATTCGGCCTACGGCGAAAATTTGATTTATGATTTGATGTTATGAATAGCAAAATAAACCACCAAACACAAAGAGATTCTATTCCAAAATTTTAGAAATTCTATTAAAATTATTCAAAAATGCACTTACCTAAAGAAAAGTAAGTTCTCATGCCTTTAATAACCAACAATTACTTTTCTTAAAACATATTAGTTTTTTTTTGTGAAGTATTTTTCTGACTGATTTATGCACGGTGAGGCACTGTCATCTTCACTTGAAGATACTTCACACAGATTACAAGGGGCAGAAATTGGAAAGCGACTAGAAGAGTAACGATCGAAGCTTTACTCCCAGGGCAGTGTCATCATGATATTTGCTCTTCCTGATATGAGTTTGGTTTGTCTATTTGCTCAGATGGTGCTTCAACATGTTTATAGTTTCGCCTTCTACACACCGACATGCTCCAATCGGAACGACCTATACTACTAGGAGCACTGGCGGATCCTTAGGATGGGGATGGGTGTGTGTGGGGGGGGGGGGGGCTATATTGGCCGTTTCCTTTCTAAAAATTAAATTTCATTCCTTAAAGCCCGGCTCATTTCAAATGCGTCATTACTTGCGCTAATAGAAGCCCTGAAGACAATTAAACTATACGCCTGTTATCAAAAGCATTGTTTGCAATGTTCATTTTGCAATCATTTTACAATCATTTTCCTTTTAGCGATACCACTCTTTCATGACGCGAAAAATAGCGTGCAAGTCACTGACGCGGTCCTATAACGTCAGTAAATGACGCCTTGTGTGAATAGGACTTAAGTAACACACACACACACCCACACACACACACGCACACACACACACACACACACACACACACAAACCAAACTATTGTGCCTCTCCCAATTTATGTTTTGTACGCCCTTTCAAAAATTTTACACCCAAGAGGCATCTGAAAAAATCGGTAACTCTTTTTGTTTTGTTTGCTAAAAATTTTTATTGGAATTGTGCCCCCTCCCTTCTAGACAACTGGTTCCGCCCCTGCTGGGAGGGTTGAATGAAATATTGGGTTTCCAGTATCAGCGGTGGTGAGGACACAACCCCCATCATTTTCCCATCAATCAAAAGAATGAATCGCAAGCCTCTTATGTTCAACGTATCCAGAGTCGTTGAAGGTATCATTATACGTATGAAAAGACATGCTGAAAATAAGTCCAAAGGATTATAGGAGCGAAGATTACTGGGCGTTATAAACTTACAACAACGGTAACAACCTCCTTTGAAATTTGATATTATATTGGTATTTATGATTTCAGAGTCTCTCTTTAAACATTGCATAATAAATTGACAGCTTCATGACTCCCTCTGCTTTGATTAATTAACTCTCTCCTTTTGTAATATAAGGAATTACCATCTCCTTGAACACGAGAGGCTGGTGATAAACTGGTGAACTAATTGTGAGCGGGAGAAAGGAATACGTTTTTAGCAAGAGACATTGGCTTACAACAATGTTGCCTTAATTCTGTATCAATCTAAAGTTTTTCATGTGCATTTGAAGAAAAAAAAAACCCCAACAAACAAACAAACAAATAAGCTGATTGTATTCCGCTAGTTTGTTTTGCATTTTATTTTATTATGTCACTACAATGTGTATTAGGGCTTCATTACAGAGAGGGCATCTGTTTTTTGTCATGAATGTAAGGGCACTTCAGCTAAAGAAGGTGCCATATTACCTTGTTTTACTTTTACCTAGTTTACTTGGAAATGGGGGGGGGGGGGGGGGTCAGACATCAGTGTAAGAGCTGTATTTGGAAAATAGTTGTGAAACTGCAGTGATGAAATAAAGAACACAAAACAGATGTGGGCCTTTAGAAAGGCATCTGTCGCCCCCCCTAAATTTACTGAAACAGATGGGGCAAAATTATATAAGGCAAATCTTGGGAGGGACATAATACCCCACGGGAGGGGCATTCTTTCAGTTGGAAGGGGCGCTTTTTGTGAAAGGAATTGAAATTCTCTTGATTTTGGAAAGGTAGGTTCCCCCTCCGGTTCCGCCTCCAGCTTTTGAGCGCATCTATTATTAATGCTTCATTTCCGTGATCACTTGACAATCCCATTTGCGCGCGCGCGTGTGTGTGTGTGTGTGTGGGGGGGGGGGGGGGGTGTAGGACTTATCGCTTTGACTTGAAAAAGAAACACGAGTACGAAGTTTGTTGACTCTGGGGTGTTTCATAAAGCTGTTCGTAAAGTTACACATGACTTACGAACGACTTGAATATGAAGTGCCAAATGAAATGCCCAAAATTTTTCCTGAAGTTTTAACAAAATATGACTGTATTTCCAATAATCTCAATTAGATTGTGGCAAAAAAATACACTTTGCATTAAAAATGCTTGTTAAGATTAAGAATGTTGATATACGTCTGTATATTTCAATTTTAGCAGATGCGATTAAAAAATGATTGAGCGTCCCATTTGGCTTGTTCATATTTAAGTCATTCGTAAAGTCATGTGTAACTTTACGAACATCTTTATGAATCACCCCCCTGGGGTCATAAAGCCATCGCACACAGACTGGTCTTGCATGTGATTCACTGTACATTCATATCTACCGTAGATGTAACTGTGAATTAAAACATTGTAATTATTTGCAGTTTTTCTTTCAGTACTCCTAAGCCCGTTTCCCGGCCCCCAATTCAGGTGGTCATCTGTACCGCATGCGCGTTCCCGATTTTTCGGGAAAAGGGGTTTATTCTAGGGGCTCAGTTCGGGGAAAAAACCCCGAAAAATCTTTGAAATAGGAGGCCTTTTAGCATTTTTTTCCCCGAAATATTTTTTAAATTAGGGGTAGTTTTCAAATCTTTCCCAAACAATCCTGAAATAGGGTCCCGAATAGGGTTAGTTTCGAACCCCAGAAAAATTCCTCGGCACTCTTCCTTCATTTAGTGGGTAATTTTGCTAGCTTCCCTTCCAAAAACCTGTGATAAGGGGGGGGGGGGTAATTTTGCTGGCTTCCCTTCCAAAAGCCTGTGATAGGGGGGTAATTTTGATGGCTTCCCTTCCAAAAGCCCGTGATAGGGGGTCAAAATCCTAACCTATTTCCATCCTTTAAAGGGGGTATCTCTAAGAATCTGGAACAAGCATATGTGTATGGTTGACCGCATGAGTGGGGGGGGGGGGGGGGCCGTTTAGTCTAGTCTTTCAGTTTGCTTCTCCTTCTCTCCCTCTTTCTCTCTCTCTCTCCCTCTAGCTATTTCTCCCATTCTTTGTCTGATCTTTCCCTATCTTATTCTCTCTTACTCTCCTATTTTTTGTGATTATCTCTTTCTATCTATCTCTCTCTTTCTCTTTCTTTCTATTTTTGTAAGTTATATGAATACATATCAAATTGTATATCAGATTGTATTGTAACTTGTATTTTTATATATGTACATACATGTATTTTCCATGTAATTCAGCTCTTGAGTTGCCTAATGGATTTTTCAATAAATATCCTTTCAATTCAATTCACTTCAATTTATCCTATACTAATCCTATTCCGAGCTGATACAGATAGATAATGTCATAAAGCTATGCGTGCTTTTTTTTCAAATAGAGTTGCTTATTATTATGTCTTTTAGGGGGATGGGGTAAAAAAAAATGAATGTGTTTAGAGAGATTTCAACACCAACAACAACAAAGAAGAAATATTTGGATCGCCATGTCATAAAAGATTGGTTGTCCGACATTTGCTCCTCGGACATTTTTATGTAGTGTTTGGGCCAAGATTATTTTTTTTAGTGCAGGAAAATGACTGCGGAGGAATTGTCGGCGGGGTATATATGGCATACGACACATGCATACATACATGATCCTTCCTCAAATCAGTAGCTATAGATCCGGAACGTGTTTGCTTTATCACTTCCCTGCATGGATAGACAGGTCGAAGAAATCGGTGTTCCGAAATTTGCCCTGGGCTTTATTCCGTCAAAGATGTAGGGTTATAACTTTACTTTTAGGTTAGATTTAGAGTTAGGGGTTGGTAGTGTTGGGGCCAAGATTAAGAATTTGCTAGTGCAGAAAAATTAATGAATGCGGAGTAATTGTCGGCGGAGTACTAGCATGATTATGTCATACAACCGAATGATCGAATCAAGATAGATCCAGAACTTGTTTGTTTATCACTTCCCCGGATAGACAGGTCGCAAAGTGAAGAAATCGTTGTTATAACATTTTGCTCCGGGCCTTATTTCGTCTAAGATAGACGGTTATAAATTTGGTTTTAGGTTAGGGTTAGGGTTAGGGTCGGACAGGAGCGGATCCAGGATTTTGTAAAAGAGGGGACATAATGCCGTACAAGTTCACAATAAATGGGGCAATTTTTTTTAAAGGGGGAGGGGGCACGGGCCGGTTCCCCCCCCCCCCCCTGCAGATCCGCCATTGGTTATGCCTGACCCGGTCAGGCATAGTAGGCCAGGCATAGTATAAGTTGGTTAGTGTAGGACCATGGGGCAATTATTTTCGCCGGAGCATTTGTCTTACAAGCAATTAATCCAACTTCTAATCAATGAACAGACACATCTCGTGTCCGTAGTCGTGTTATATAGATGGATAGACATGCATGTCGCGATGTGAAAAAGAAGAAAACACCACTGTATTGTCTCATGGAATCTAGATGGGGAAAAAGTACACTGTGGTTTAGAGTTCAGCAGTAATCTTTAATGGGAGTACCAGGTGTGACTTCACCCTGTCCACCCCAATGGACATAATCCAGTCTACGACGCAACCTGTGACCATCATTAGTAACCAGGGCAGCGTGTATTGAATATTAACACGCGTTTCAAGCCATGGGATGTCGGCGAACTTGTGCTTACGATGGTTTTGTGAAACGATACCCTGTTCACATTGCTGACAAAAACGAAAAAAAAAAAAAAAAAAAAAAAAGAAGAAGAAGAAGAAAGAAAGAAAGAATCTGCATATTATTACGCAATTAAGGCAGCAGTAACCTTCGTTTATGTAGTTCTGTGAACCTTTTTTTTCATTCAAATTCATTTTTTTAAAACGAAATTAATATTATCACATTAATTTGATGCAAACGCAATATACCTCCATTATAATTTTAATAGAATTTATCAAGCCCAAACTTTGATTTGATTTGATGATTTTTTTTTATTATAATTTTTTTTTACCATAAAATATATAGGGCCTGCACATTGGACACATTTTTTTTAAAAGAGGGAAATTTAAATTAAAGAGAAAAATATTGGCATATTATTACGAATTCAAAGACACAGAAACATCCACGGTCGTGCTGTGAACTTCGTATTTTTTTAAAGGAGATAATTATCAAACACAAGTGAATGCAGACGCATTGTACCTTTAAAAGACTTATCCTATCTTGAACTTTTAATTGGATGATTTTTATGGGTATAAAATATGTACATCCATATTAATAGAGGTGTTGTAGCCGAGTGGTTAAAAAACTCGTCTGGAAATGCGAGGATCGTGGGTTCATTCCCCGGTACGGCCCTTACACATGCTCTTGAGAAAGGCATTTTATCTACATTGCTCTTTTATCGTACATTCAATAAACATGATAAATGGTGTTTGGCATATGTGTGAGTGTGTTTCTTTAAAAGAAAAGAAGATAGATATATATTTGGGTGCATACAGTTTCTAGTAATATATAAACAGGGGAGATGGAGTGGGTTTATATGAAAAGCATGTTCAAAACAGGGAAGTACAAAAAGGGCCAAATCAATGTTTTAACCCTTTCAAGACAATTGACCACATTTTGTGGTTTTGCTCAATAACTTTTGATTCAGAGCCCTAAAAATATACCAGATGCATGAGTAGAAAGAGCAAAGATTTCTGCACACACTGTGTCCATCTTTGTCGCATGACCATATTGCATTTGATGCCAGGAATTTTAAAAAGAAGAATAAGCTTTAAAATTCTTAAATTGGCAACATATTGAGAGGTTCAAAATCATTGTTTTTATACAAATTGTTCCTAACCATGTATAGTGTTTTCTAAGGCATTACATTTTATTAGAACCATGTAGCACTAAAAGAAAAATATCATTGTTGCCAATTTGAAGAGCAAAATGTGATCAATTTAGCACTTAAATAATTCCTGTCCTGAAAGGGTTAACACACGTAAAGATTACCTTTATGTCTAAAATTTTGGGCACTAGATTCATGCACAGTACAAACGCTTTTAATTTTTGGTCAAAATGTTATATCGTACCTTTTTGAATGATCGGCAATGCAGACGTTCCTGTGTATATTCGGACTTGTCTGATCCCGTGTTAAATACATCAGCGACAGATGGCACCAAGTCCATCACGAATATCATACCTTATGGAATGATTGGCAGTGCAGACGTTCCTATGTATATTCGGACTTGCCTGATCCCGTGTTAAATACATTAGCGACAGATGGCACCAAGTCCATCACGACTAGGATAGGATAATCAACATTGATACAATGAGATGCATGCGGTTTATGGAAAATGGCACCTCCTTTGTTTGTGGTGCATTATGTAGCAATGATGAATTAATATCAATTTGGGAAAGTTGAACGTTAACCTTTAATCGCAGACTGGATGTAAGTTGGCTTAGTGGAGTTTGGGGGAGAAGGAGGAGGATCGTATATAAGCTGATGTAACTGGGGGAATCTAGGGTAGGGGTAACGGGGATCCGGACCCCTCCCCTTCTGTATTTTTTTTTGCTAGTCAGAGATTTCTTGGTGTAAGTGAACACCCGACCCAAACAATTCCGTTGTTTTTCTGTTTTGCTTGTCAGAAATTTGATCCCCATCCCTTTAATGCTCGATAACCCCTTTTGCTTGCCAGATTTTTTTTTTTTTTTTTTTTTTTTTGGGGGGGGGGGGATTAGACCCTCTGTAACAAAATTCTAGACCCGCCCCTGTGTAACCGTGTTCATCCGTTTTCATACTGTATGATATAACGTGAGGTTGTCAAGAACAAAAAAATGATTAATTAACTGAGGAGAGCGATTCGAGGCAACAGGACATTACGTCTAATTAAAGGAGTTAGTACTGCCCTTTATTGAAGGTTAATTGGTTGAGCAGTAGTGAATTAATTATTATTCATTTTAAGTAAAGAGGAGGAGGAGAAGGAGAAGCAGGGAAGAATGAAAGGATATCACTCACATGTCCATGTAAGATAAGTGGTGGTATATTTTGGGGGTTTGCAGAATACATTTGTGTAGAACTAGTATATACTTTTTTGTTTTGAAGTCGCAGAATGACCTCCGTCTTAAGAATAAAGGTTGTCTGATGTTATGACGAAAATACTTTTTTTTAGTCAAAATCCCTGTCGGCACTAATATGTGGTTTAAGCTTCTTAC
Organism: Heliocidaris tuberculata; assembly: GCA_025618425.1. Classification (NCBI taxonomy): domain Eukaryota; kingdom Metazoa; phylum Echinodermata; class Echinoidea; order Camarodonta; family Echinometridae; genus Heliocidaris; species Heliocidaris tuberculata. The sequence continues at coordinate 7,232,123 of CM046849.1, forward strand.
TCACCCTAGGATTTAGAAGACAAGCTTTTACCCATTTCTGTGGAATTTGTCAAGCGAAATGATTTCTTCAAATAGCTTCTTGCTGTCTGTTGCCTATAGAGATTACTGGCGAATCCAGAATACCTATTTAGTGTTGGATCAATATTTTTAATCCAAATGGATCCTTTCTTCTTTCTAAGCCAGGGGAGCGTTTCATTAAGCGTTTTGTCAGCGACAACTGTTATAAGCTACTGAAATCCTTGCATCCGATTCGCTGAGAGCAAATTTGTCAGTAAAAAAAAATCACTGACAAGGCACTTGATGAAAGATTTAAACTTATTTTGTAGCGAATATTATGTAGGTTGAATGATAACCATGTTTTCGTTTGTTGGGTCAAAATTGTTCGTGATACTCAGACTGAATGTTTCTTGTAAGAGTGATATGTTTGTTCAATAGTAAATTACTGTAGTAAGATATTTGTAGAGGGAGTTGTGTTCTGGTAGGGATGAAAATAATTTGCGAGATTCTGCACTCTTTAAAAAAAAAATCCTATGTGAAGGGAATATCAGTAGAAACATCACATGAAAACTATTGCTCTTGAAATGCCGTTATGTTCCAAATACGACTAGAAGAAGTGTAAAACTTTGCACCACATTTTAACCCTTTCGAGACAATTGACCACATGTTGTGGTTTGCCTCAATAACTTTTGATTCAGAGCTCAACAAATATATGAGATGCATGAGAAGAAAGATCAAAAGTTTCTGCACACACTTTTTCAATTTTTTTTGCATTACCATACTTCGTTTGATGCCAGGAATTTTGAAAACGAGAATAACCTTTAAAATCCTTAAATTGGGAACACATCGAGAGGTTCGAAATCCAACTTTTTATCAAAATAAGCAATTTTTTCAACTTTACGACAAAATTTCTAGCCATGTATATTGTTTTCAAAGAACTTTCACCTTATTAGAACCACTTGTAGCCAATTTGAAGAACAAAATACGATTAATTTAGCCCTTTAAAAACTCTTGTCCTGAAAGAATTAATGCCACATGTATGCAGTCCCATGTTATAATTGTGAAGTGTTTTTCGCTGTTGGTGATTTTCAGCAAGAATGCGTCAATTTGTTATCATTCTGATTATTCTAAAATCTCGCAATGCACTTCTATTTGTATTTGTATTTTTTTTGTTGGTACTATTTGTAATTGTCAACCATTCATCAAAGACTCAGTCAAGTTTCTTTTTTGTAATTACGTTTCGCTGTCCATAAGGTTTAAAATATCATGCATTTAATTTTTTTTTTTTGGGGGGGGGGAGGAGATACGTCGAGATATTTCACACCAACGAAGTGGGATTGAGTTGACATTTCGCCAGCTCAACAGCTTTTAGATTTCTAGTTTTTTTTACATCACAATTTCAGGACCCGAACTCAACTTTATCTTTAAGGAAAAGTGATTTAAAGTTCACTGCGCAAAAACACCTTGGCATATTCCATCATTCCTAATCGTCCGTAAAATATATTTTTTGACAGTGATCGAAAATTCCTCTCTCGCTTTTGGTCATTTTTGAGAGAACTAATTTATCTCTAGCCCCATTAGTACTTTTGAACGATTCGGGCAAAAGGGTTGTTTACACTGATGAACTTCCCCCACAGGAGCAATAGTGTTGGGTGCAGCCGATTGGGCTTATTTGAAATGTAAGGCATGTCCACATGCACACGCGAGTTATAATGCGGGGATAGGGGGTGTAAAGAAGAGGATAAGCTTCCCAGTTTGGTCAATATGGCATGTATCATCGTTTAAGTCTTGGTTGTGTGAAAGTGCCCTCGACCTGTCATACATGTTGAGTAAAGTGCGAGGAAGCATGACGTGAAAACACTCCCAAGTCATATCCAATACGTCATAAAACTCATCCGAAACTGTCAGTGAATTATAAAAAATGGCGATTGGAAAGGGAAAGAAGAAGAAGAGTGCGTTATGTATTGAGGGTGAATTTCGTGACACGCTGTGAGCGGGGCAGAGGCGACGGCGTCAGTTGTTTTTACTGTATAATAAAATATGCCAGAATATTCAAGATCCCATTTCATGTAATGCATAAAATGACATCGATTATTATTCTCACGAAATTGTTTGTGCCTCATCGATATTAAAGAATGGATACTATTTGAATACATTTTGAAAGTCATTTCAAAAGATAAGGAGGAAGATAAAAACTCTTTAATTTTCTAATCATTTGGTAGCAAAAGTAAGATTAGCTAAGGTTCTCAGATATTTTAGTTTTTAGTGAAATACTGAGACAAAAATCTGTGATTAGTTGAAGCCTATTCTTTGTCATGAATATTTACAATAGGGCCTACGCGAATAATTATGGAAAGACAATTTAAAGAGATGCCACCATGGTCTGCGTGTGTAATTCATAAGTCAGTTAAGGCTTATCAAATTTGTGATGCTTTCTCTTCTTTCTCCATTTCTATATTTATGAGATCCGATAGATAATTTCAATTTAAAATGAGAAAAATTAAATGAAGTAGACTCAAAGAGAGAGGGAAGTAGTCCATGTTTTAACAATATATGAATCAATATTTTATATACTATTTTCTCATTCTTTTCAGACTTCCGAGACCGTGACAAGTCAGCTTGGCACAGGGAATCAAAGATTAGGGTAGGTTTTAACAAATAAATTGCGATAATTCGCCCTTCTAATGATAGACCTATCAACAAAACACAGGTTTACGCTTGATACTTGGAGTTCTGTTGGGTTTCCTTTAAATCTGTTGCATTGAGAAAAACAATTCGGAGGGGATAATTTACCAGGTTCTAATGCAGCACATAAATCTAGACAGACAGGCCTTATTAATACAAATGAGGCATTGTGGGAGCTGTTATCTAAACAAGGAAAACACGATAAATGCTAACTACCATGACCTCTGGTTGGAGGAAATTACTAAAACAATGCAGGCACCATACTGGCTGCCCAGGCTGTCCATATGGAAATATTTGAGAAAATGTCAATAATTGGTAAAAAATCTGAAGAGCAATTAGGTAATTTTTTAAATACCTTGCAATTATTTCCGCACTTAAATGAAATTGAAGTTACTTTTTTTCCCTTGGTTGGAACTTGTCGAGGGGCGGGGGGGGGGGGGGGAGTTCTAGTTGACCCCTTCAGACATGTCAAATAGTCTTCCACAGTGCACATATATTATTATTATCTTATTATATTCAAAATTATTTCCCAAATATTGATGTTTTATTATATTACTATGTTGTTGACCATTAAAATTGATGTCGTTGATGTCACAGGAATGTTTTGATCAAAGGTGATATTTTACATGGCCAGATGATGTAGATAAATTCCATATCTTGGGGCTCAGAGTGTCGGAAAAAATGTCAATGCACGCTTTAAGAAAATTTGTAAATATCATCGGGAAAGAAAAGAATTTTCATCATGATTTACAGGAGTTGTTAAAAAATATTTAATAACATTGTCACCTCTAATCTTATCTTCTTCTCCGAACTATAGGGACTGATTATTCAACATAATAGATGTATTTTCAAAAATTAATAAATATATTTCGAGCGATATTTCATTCCGAATTCGCGATTTTGTAGTGAGAGAGAATCCTCAAGTTTTAACATTGGGTTGTTTGGATCAGTTATACATAATATAAAAATTACCGCTAAGCTTTATTCATTTCATTCTTTATAATTGTTGTAATTATTGTTGCAGAGAAAGAGAGCCGACGGAAATGACCTGCCCCACCATTACATCAAGATTGCCTTAGTTTTCGACGAAACCTTTGTGAGTAACACTTGTTTAAAATGGCATGACATTTTCATTATCATTCAAGGAGACAGTCTTTACTGAAATATATACAATAGATGTCCATTAATGAGACCTGTCAGATCCGACATGTATATATTGAAAAATATCATACAAAAGACCCCTAAGCATGCTAAGACGTGTGAGCTCTATGAAAATTTGCAATTACAAATTTCAGTGTTTGGGTACTACGAGCATTTTTATCATTTGCTCAAAGATATTTCTGTCAAAATTTGTGAAGTCTCTCACTGAGTTTATATAGAGTACCGAAGAGTGACGTCATACCTGCCAAGTTGTCAAGGTTGCAGGTTCCAATTTTTTTTAGCTAAACAATGGGGTGGTGATCACACCAAGGCCAAACACTGAATTGCCCTGCTCCAGCCCGTTGCTTGAATGGTTTCACGGTGAACATCATGCACGGGCTCAATTGTTTGGAACCAGTATCCCGGACGACGAACGAATATGACGTCAGCACTTTGGTACTCTATGCGGAGCGAGCAGCGTGGCTCAAAGGTCAGACGTGTTCATTGAAGCGGAGCTTGTCTCATTAATGGAGGACATTCATTGTCCTCCAAAAACAGCTGCCTCCTTGACTGATAATTGAAATGCTTTATCAAAATGTCAGAAGCACGATCGCAAAGACTTTCAAAAATCAACCCAAGGACAATGTCAATGCACTCTTGTATTGCCTATAGATTGAGATTATGTTCGGATTACGTCATAATTGTGTCATAGTAAATTTGTAATCTTCTCACATTCAAAAAGTGATGGACCAGGCTATTGAAATTGATATCTCGGAAATTTTTGCGATCGAGTTCAGAATTGAGTAAAGTTATTATTTGCATAATTTAGCCACGTTTCCGTTATTTCTTTTTATATTTTGTTTGTTATTTTGTACATGTGTTATTTGATTGACCAACAAACGGGCACACATTAAACGCCCTTGGTTTTGCCTACTGGTCAATGCGAATAAACGATCCCTTTTAGCTGACATCTCTGCGCTTTTCATGGGATAAAAAGGGTTAAAGAAAAAAGACTTCACTCGACCCTTGCACGAGTCGTAATGAAGTTGAACGATGTATTCAATATAAGAATTTGGGGTGAATAGTGAGGCGATGGGGGTGATTTATCAAGTATTTACATTTTTGACAGGGTTTTCTTGAGGGTAAAATGTCAAAGAATGCAAAATACATTTCAGAAACAGGGCCCGGGCTCAGGAGGATTCAGGATCTCAGAAATAGAAGTCATGAAACGTGTATGAGATGAATATAAAATGGGACAGGAATGACGTAGGTGAGAAAAGGTGTCCTCGTGTTCCTATAGGTATCAGGAACAGTTTGACCTGGATTAAAGGGATAGTTGAGGACTGCTAAGGTTTACAAAATATCATCAGTTATCTCATTTCTTGTTTTGACCCATGCATATAGCAGTACGTAGTATACTTTATTATTTTGTTCAAAGTATGTAGGAGTGGAAAATAAGAATAATTTTTGCCAATTTGAGAGAGAAAAGCTGAATAATTTAGACTTTAAGAAAACGCTGAACTGCTATGGGTTAAGTACATCACAATAGTCATGTAACTTCATTTGGAATTATTATATTTGTAATGTTAGCAAAATCTGAAATATAAAGTGGTTAGAAACTAAGTAAAAACAAACAAACAAACAACAAGGACAAATGACACAGTTAAGAACGTGTGAGGGATAATGGCAAATTTAAAACCTTATTTACATTTTACAAAAACATGATACCGAGAATAGTTTGCTCCAGGCCATATTATTTCTCGTATACACGTTTTGATTGATTTTGCTTCATACTTTTCTGTGCTGCTTTCAACATGAATTTCTGAGAAAAAAAATGAACCCAGGAGAGGACTTTTAAAATGTTGAATAGCCTCTTCATAACGACTTTGCATGGCTTACTTCAAAAGATTGGGGATGAAACAAATATAATGAATTCGTTGAAAAAGAACCCCCTCAAATAGCGGGAAAGAGATGATGATTAGATCCCAGAAATATATTTCAAGGAGGATAAAAAGAGAGAAAGAAAGGGGGGGGGGGGGGAGAGAGAGAGGGGAATGGGGGGGGGGGGGGAGTGGGCGAGCAGGAGGAATGTGAAGCAGATAGCAAGTACGGTATGTTGTGATTGGGACTTGTTTTTCTCTCATCTCGACTATTGTTTTCTCTCTTTTTTTTTCCAGCTCCCGCCTTTTAGTCTTTACGATGAAACATTGGAAAGATTTGCCGTTAATCTCACGAAGGTGGTGGATCAGGTATTTAGATCGAATATCTTTCTTTTTCTTTATATTAACTTCACGATAGTCATCCTCTATAATTATGTTATGGGAATACTGACATTTTTACGAGTTTATATTAGATATTAATTGTAAATAATCTGTAGTGGTTGCTGAATTATAAAAGTTTGTTACTTCGTCAAAATATATGTATTTAATCTGAATAGTGTCAACTGAAATTATGCAATTTAACCAGATTGAAATGAAATCTTCAGCCCCCAAACCAGGCAAATTTATCTTTTTTCTGAGTCAAACTTACGTTTAAAGTTTATGTACCGTTTTCTCTGCACATTATTCTTCTTTTTAAAAACCCTGTCATTTTCTTTGCTTTTGTTATTGCCTTCTACGCCAACACCAGCGAAGGAATATTTATTTGAGAGATTTTTGTTCCCCACTTACGTGGCTTCTAGACAACAAATCCTATCGAGCCAGTTCTTAGTTCCTAAAAATCCAATAACAAATAACGATTTATGTACTCTGTCGTGTCTTGCAGACGTTCAGGCAGCTTAAAACGAGGGTTCTATTAGTTTCCATGGAAACGTGGATCTCTAAAGAGCACATGAATGTTTCATCACCGCAGCTTCTTCTAGAAAGGTTCCGCGACTATAGCGCTTCTCTGCCAAAATACCCTGATATTGCCTTTTTACTTGTGTAAGTGAACACATTATCAGTCCTCCTTTGTCCCCACAAAAAGCTATTAAATGTGCATTGATTTTAAATGATGCAGATAGATCTATTCATATCTTCTAAATCATCTGAAAGTAGTTCGGGTCGTAGCATTTTGCTCTTGGTTTGCCCCTAAAAAGCACATCTACTGAGTAGCATTTTCTCATGGACAAAAATGATTTACAGAATATTTTGTAGGAGCTCCAGTAACATCAATCCATCTTCCTTTTTTTCTAGCCCCTGATATTGTTTTCTTCATAAAAGGAATTTCATTTTTTTTTCATCCTATCTCCTAACATGCAAAGTGAATGAACGTACAGGCCTACAGTTTGAAAAGAGGATATTGCCATATTTTTCTTTACTTTTTATTTTATTTTGTTTTGCATTCCTCTTCTAAATCTACATGACTTCTTTCTGTGTGTGGTGTGTGTGTGTGTGTGTGTGGGGGGGGGGGGGTCTTTGTTTTCCTCTCTCTCTCTTCTCCTTTTTCTTCTCTCCTTTCTTCTCCCTTTTTCTTCTCTCTCTCTCTCTTCTCTCTGTCTCTTCGTCTTGATCTCTTTCTATCCGTCTCCTCACTCTTTCTGTATTTTATCCACAGGTTTAATTCATCTGATATGGCAAAATCAATGACAAGTTTTGATTCAATTTGCCACCGCAATCCGCCGGCTGCCGGTGTTATTCAGGTAAGCATTCTCCTCTCGTCGCTGTAGTGTAAAATTCTTTGCTTGACTCAAAAATGGTTTATATTCCCTCCTAAGAGCCATATATCTTTTACAGAATGAATGGGAAAAGCACTGACAATAAATCGATTGAATGCAGAATAGACTAAACAGTTGTTGCCGGGCAATTCCTTACATAAAGGTAATATCAAGATTTTGTTACAATTAATCTGCAGTGCTGTTAAAAGATCAATACTAGTTCACCAAGAAAGCTGAATGCCACCTTTTTGTATGTACATTTTGAAGTGTAACTATTATATTCATGTGTTTATATACGAGCAAATAACGTATATACGAGCAAATAACGTGCACAAACAACATTGGCAACTATCGTAGAAAAATACATTGCGAAAGGAAATAAGAGGAAAATTATATATATATATATATATATATATATATATCCACATGTAAACATGTACTTTGATCTCGTTCTTTAACTCTCTGACCCTCCATTTCTTCTCATTTCTATCCATTATATATATTTTTTCTCTCTCTCACTATATATATATAAATATCAATTTCTCTCACAATCTTAACATTTTGTTCATATCAGGTTTCAGATAGTGTAAGCCCATTGAGGATCGCCACTTTAATATCAAGAGGAATAGCAACAAGTATAGGACTGTTGCAAGATACAGGTAAGAATGTAGAACATTAATTGAAAAAAAAAATTCTTACAAAATCAAAGCACATTCATTGTTACTATGCTAAACTGCCACTACTATACTACTACTGCTGCTGCTGTTGCTGCTGTTGATGTTGATGTTAATACTTCTACTACTACCACCACCACAGAAAACTGGAAAGATATCAAATTTTATTTTGTAAATATTATACGTCGGCAAACTTGGTCCGATCCCCTCCTCTCCATTTGAAATGATTGTGCTAGACTGCTAGCCACGCACTCTGCATGTATAGACGCATGTTTAGACGCATGTTTAGAGAGACGAAGTTGTAACATTACAGCACTAAACAACACAGAACCAGTGTTTCACTCGTTTAAGGGTGGAGCTTGGTTGTCTTGTGGCGGTAGATTGTGATTGACCCTTAAAGGAAACCAAAACCCAAGGAGAGAATCAATGTTATTGGAAAGTGAAAATTCAGAGAAGCACTTTACAAAAAGTTTCATTAAAATTGGTTAAAAAATGAGAGAGTTATGGAAGTTTGAAAAGTCTCGTTTTACCTTCTATGGGGATCCTCAAATTGGCAAAATTGCTTCAAAATGGCTGATTTTGTGAACAACTCTCCATTTGTTTTGTACACAGATTTTCAGATTTTCCCCATTATCTCTCAGGGTGCTCCTTGTCTCCTCCTGAACTCGACATATGTGGTGTAAAATACATTTTTCCATTATATACGTTGAGCTCAGAAGGAGATTAACTGCACCTTAAAAGATAATGGGGAAAATCTGAAAATCTGTGTACAAAACAAATGGAGAGTTGTTCACAAAATCAGCCATTTTGAAGCAATTTTGCCAATTTGAGGATCCCCATAGAAAGTAAAACGAGACTTTTCAAACTTCCATAACTCTCTCATTTTTTAACCAATTTTAATGAAACTTTTTGTAAAGTGCTTCTCTGAATTTTCACTTTCCAATAACATTGATTCTCTCCTTGGGTTTTGGTTTCCTTTAATTTCTTGCCAGTATATTGTCGAGAGTTTTTGATGAAGCTCTGTCTTGATTTTGTCTAGATTCCTGTCAGTGTGCAAGCCATAGTTGTCTCATGAACGTGTCTACATTAAGGTAAGAAAAGTTAGAAATAAGAATTTGTATCAACCATTTTTGTCAGTTCGGGGAAAATGAGATAAAGAACTTGAACATATCCTGCAACAAATTATTTATATTTTCTTTTTTAATCAAACATTAAAGGTTATAATGCTCAAACTCGAAAGATTAAGAAACAACAGATTTCCATTTCTAATTGTGCATACACCTGAAGTAGAACACAAAAATAGTTTGCTATAGAATGCTTGCATTGTAAACTTTTGGGTATTTTCGATTTATCCATCATCGATTAGTATCTGATGATGTATTTCTTGTCATCCTAAAACCAAGTTTTTATCGTTGTTTCAAAACTGTTTATGAAAACGTAAACATATCTTTTGTAACGTGATTGTAATGTGCAGTTAATATATTCATGATGGTAATTCATACTGATGTAATATTTTACGTAAAAGTTTTTCCGAAGGTTGGTAAGTCCGAAACACATATTTCCCATAGCAGGGGGTTCAGAATCCCGAAAATGAAAAAGGGTTTATAATTCCGAAAATTTGATGCATTACTCCGAAGGTTCGTTATTCTGACAATGAAATAGGGTTTGTAATTCCGAAGATGAAAAAGGTTCATAATTCCGAAGGTTCGTAATTCCGAAAATGAGGTAGAGCCCTACATAACTTTTCAGAATTACGAACCTTCGGAAATCTGAACCTTTTTTAAGTTTCGGAATTATGAACCCTCTTTCATTTTCGGAATTACGAACCGTCGGAGTAACGAATCTTCAGATATACGAGCCTTCGGAATTATGAACTTTCGGAAAAACGACATCTAACCCCTCTACCGTCATCGTTTCTCTTGTTAGTGTAACTCCTGGGTTTTCAGACTGTAGTGATCAAACATTCCAAGCTGCCTACAATAAAGGGAAACTTTGGTGTCTGGACACTCCACCAACAAATATCGAGGTAAGAGAAAAAACGAAAGGGTGAAAGAGAAAGAAAAATTAGAGGAGAGAGAGAAAGAGACGGAGAGACAGAGTGAGAAAGGGAGAGGGTGAATTGTAGAATATGAGATAAGAAAGAGTTGAGGTCTTGATCCTCTTTATTCATCGCTCTATGAATGATTAATTTCATGATGTCAGGTGGGTGCCGAAATAACACTTCATAAGCTGAAAGGTTGCTGATTCTACGAGAATTATTCACGAGATGGCGTAGTTCAAATATAACTCTTATTTTACAGTTTGTGTAGTTTGCATGATGACAAAATCAAAGTTCCCTCTGTGATAATACCCATTGAAACCAAAACAAAGAAAAGAAGCGGGACGAGCATTATTTAGTGAGGCTATTTACGCCTCCTTTATTAACGATATTAGTAATTTTTTAAACTAATAATGATATATTCTATCCTAAAATTGCTTTCCTACCGATTCAATTGTGTTGTTTTCGGAGATATCTAGCATCTAGGTGACGTACTAACACGATTTTCTTACCTTAATTTCGAGAGCTGATAGAAGCACCCCTGTGCGGCAATGGAATAGTCGAAACTGGGGAGGAGTGTGACTGCAGCAATGATACAGTAAGACAAAACAAATATATATCCTGTGTATTGTGTGACGACTTCTAACATTTTTAGTGTAATTTGTCTTTAGAATGTACTATATAAGATCTACGCTATCTCGCTGTCCAAATATTGATTGCCCCAATATAGATAGTTAAAAAATTTCCGGGGAGAGGGGGGTGGGGTGGGATGGCTGCCGCCCCTTTTAGTAGTTCAAGCTACTACATGTATAAATATCATAAGTAAAATATCCACGGAGCAGGAAATTCGTTGAAAAATTCGCACTACCTTGTGGATGTATTGCTCTTAACGTACATAATTTTATTCATATTGTTGGATGAAAAGCGTGCGCCTTTGAATGATGTTAGCAGAAATATGGCGTCATATGAATGCTGTGAATCATCATTTCAGTAATTTCAGGAAATATTAAAGGACTGTTTTTATTGGAAGAATGAATTATTTGATCTGTAATGAAGTGTTGTTTTTTTTTTTTTACGAATCCTACTAACAAAATACATTTTACTGATTCATAAAGGATTGCTTGGCATGCTGTCAAGACTGTGTTCTAGTAGAAGGGGCCGAATGTGCAGGAGGGAGATGTTGCAATGTTCAGTGTAAGGTAAGAAACTCTTTTGAGAGTAGTTTGGAAATTTAGGTAGTCAAATGGCGATAGAAATATTAGTTGCATCTGTTTCGCTATAAATAATTAAGAGCAAGTTCCTTTAAAAGATAAAGTTATCAATATGAAAATTACTATTCATACTTCGAGGATACTGGAGGGAGGGAGTGAAGATGGTGCACAAAATGTCCGTATGCACTTGAAAGGGATTTGGAAATTATTACCCTGGCGTTATCTTCTGTAATTGTCATCAGTTCACTGTGCATTCCAAGGAATAATCCTACGAGTTACCGCGACCTGAGACGAGTGTAGCAAGTGTAAATTGATATCTTGCTAAAGGACGTTAGTGACGTGACAGGGACGTGAACCCCGTACCTTGCGATCCATATGTATGTCCAGTGACTTTTCCACTAGACCACAACACATCTACATCTCTTAATTTCTTTCAGCTTTTAATGGCTGGTTCTTTGTGTCGAGAACGCCATGACTCATGCGACATTCCAGAGTATTGCACGGGTACATCAGAAAACGTAAGTTAATAATGTTTCTTTCTCCTTCACAATCACTTATATTCATATTCATATACATATTCATATTATTTTCATATTCATATTAATATTCATATTCAAAATAATAATCATATTCATTTTCATTTCTTAATTCATATTCGTATGCATATTCATTTCTTAATTCATATTCGTATGCATATTCATATCGTTGATGCACAAAATATACATTATTGAGGCTATTGTAGACTATTGTAGACTATTGTCTACCCGTTTCCTGCAACTTGAACATATGATTTAACCTAAAAATAGATTATAAAGACGGAACGCCTGATATCAATGTATGGTTACATGTAGCTTTTCTGAAGGTTCATAATTCCAAAGTTTCGTTTTTCGAAGGTTCGTTACTCTGACGGTTCGTAATTCTGAAAATGAAATAGGGTTCATAAATCCGAAAATGAAAAAGGGTTCATATTTCCGAAAGTTTGTAATTCCGAAAAGTTATGGAGGGCTCTGTTGCATTTCCAGAATTATGAACCCTTTTTTCATTTTCGAAATTATGACCCCCCCCCCCCCCCCCCCTGCTATGGGAAATTGATATTTTGGAATTATGAACCTTCTGAAAAACGAACCTTCCGGAAAACGAGTACCCCCGAATGTATATGCAGATATTTGTTCAGCATATAATCACAATTTCAATTTAAGGTGCTAATTTCATTCATGGGCAGTGGAACCGGGGCGGGGGGGGGGGGGGGAGGAATGCAGCACCCTCCCCTGTTTTTTTGTTTTTTTAGTAGACACGTTTCTTAAAATCCCCGAAAAAAAGGTTCGAAATTGTCATTATTCAAGTGAAATAAGCCCCCCCCCCTTTCAAAAACGCGCCGTCATGAACGTCATCTTGATTATAAACAAACAATAGCTTAAAGTGATATCAACTGCAACACACCCCCACTTGTATGCTTTCACATTGCTTGTGCACTTAAAATTGTTAATGTATTCATTTCACTTCACCTTTGTTATTTCTCTACATCCAGTGTCCTGAAAACCTAGTTCTTCACAATGGGGCTCCTTGTAAAAAGAAGGTGAGTACAAATTTCACGATCTCATATCCTAAAAAGCATAACAAAGTCTTGCACTCCTATCATGTACTTTCATAAGCAATGGGCTAGCTAGAAAAAAACTTATATCAGGGGGGCGTTTCATCAAGTGTCTTGTCGGTGATTTTTACTGACAAATTTGCTCTCAGCCAATCAGATGCAAGGATTTCAGTAGCTTATAACAGTTAGTGCAACTTGTCATTGATGACAAGTTTTATGAAACAGGGCCCAGGTATACGAAGATGCTAAAAACAAATAACTGGTTTATCATAAGTAAGTTACTTTCAGAAAAACGCCATTTGATATATTTTTGTCATTGACATTCCAAGACAATACAAAAGATTTCTCAATCTTTTTTGTTCTTGACAAGTTGACTAAACAGTTATCTCCAAACCTTGTGATCGGCTTGTAAATGAAATACTGACAACCTGGAAAGTTGGTTAAATCAAAATAATTAATTCTGCGACTTTTATACACTACAAAAAATATGTTAAAACATGCTAAATTTTGTTTATGTACATTTCTTAACAAACAGGTACCCAGGTGTATGAAATGGAGCAATATTTTTTCATCTCCAGGATTCTAACCAAAATATTCATTTGCTCAATTTTACCTTCTTACCCGCCCATGGCTGGCATTATACATAAACAGTTGTTAGCGAGTAGATGTGTTTCTTTGGTATGTATGTGTATTACATATTCTTTTGACTCATACAGCTTGCGTTATGTATATGATTGTATGCATACTATTTATATCCTACAGCATACACATCTTTCTTTTATGTAGTAATTTCTTCTAAAAATTGTATTGAAAGAAAGTCTAGGCCGCATGGTGATAGTTTTACCCCATGCATCATGCCCCATTTAAGCGGCGGGAGAAGTGACCCTGTCAACCCGTTAATCTTATCTTGAAATACAGTTATATAATTGCACGTGCACCTGAGAATAGTCCACTCGGATAACCTGATAGTGATTTTTTTGTTGCGTTCTTCATAAATTTCTTACATGGGCAAATGTCTTGGGGTAAGGTTTAATTATCTCGTGGTAGCCATTTTATATAGGCTATCGGTGAGGGGGTAATTGTCCATGCCATAATAATGCTGCATGGGTAATTGTCAGGGGTTACCTGTGCGGGGGATTGTTAGAGTGGTTGTCTTCTTAAATAAGGGGTGACCTACGTCGAGGAGATGTGCCATTCTGCGATATTATGGCACATGCTCCAACGAAAATCGCTCCGCTGACAATTTCAAACACTTGTCAAATCCCTAACTTCAATTCTGCATCAAACACTCTATCTACCCCTTATCCTTATCTAAACCTAAACCTAACATATAATCCAATGGTAACCCTAACCCTAACTCTCAATCTTTTACGAAATAGAGCCCGGAGCAAATGTCGGGTCACCGAGACTGGACTGGATTCGATTTGATAATTATAAAAATTTTCCTACATTATGGGTAGTACAATGGGTTATATGTCGTTTTCCTGAAGGTTCGTTATTTCCGAAAATGAAATAGAACCCTTTATCTTTTTTGGAATAACGAACCTTCCAATATGGGAAATTTGTATTTCGGAATTATGAACCTTCGGAAAAACGAGTACCCCTCCCCCATGAAATGGTAGGCAGACTAATTGAGAAGGGTGCATATGAGATCCTCTTACTAAATTGTTATTTAATTTTTTACCAGGGTATGTGCCATGCAGGGGTATGCTCAACAGTGCATGATCAGTGCCCTAATTTATGGGGTGAAGGTAAGTCAATCCATTCCATGAACGCATGTTTACAAGAAGGTATCACAAATAGCATTTCATGAAACAAGTTTTAAATCTGTTCTCATTTTTTTTTCATTATTTATTTTGCAACACGGAGTGTTCAGTGATGTCACTCTGTCTTCACCAATCATGAACCCGTTTTTAATTTCAGGAAGAAGGATAAGCAAGGATAAAGATAATGATCATATTATTTATGAAATGATACATAGCATTAACGTACAAGACTTCTTTTTAGTTGTTAATGAAAAATTAAAATCCTATACGTATTGTTTACGAAGCGTCCACACGTTTTGCCATTTATGCAGGTAGCAGACTAGCTGGAAGCTCCTGCTCGCCAAACATCACAACAGAAACTCTTGAAACTTGGCCTCAATACAGGTAAAATACTACGTATTAAACATCATGAAACCCTACCAAAATGTGGGCAAAACACCTTGTCAAAGGATGTAAGCACCGAGTAAGGATCAAACTAGAGACCTCTCGTATCAGAGTCAAGAGCCTTCACCAACACACCACTGAGCTCCTACAAGAGTTCCTTTTTCCCTTTTTAATTCATTCATCCAACAACGTGTGCCATATTTCAGTATTTTCTAAAAAAATACTGTTGATTAAAGAAACGTTAAATCACCAATCATTTTAATGCATAATGATGCTGATCGTGTAGCCAATCTTTATTCATGGGAGTTACAACAGTAAAAGTTCTTTCTTATCAATCGTCTATCTTTAAAAAAATATCATATAAAGAATTAAATAAATATACTATTGCAATGCAAAGAAACTTTCTAAGGGATTATGCTCTATATAGACACCACATTATGATCTATATCACTTGTATGCTATGATATGATTTTTTACACGATACAGGGATGTTAAATGTGGGTTTCTCACTTGTGACGTCACAGCTGTAGACATGAAATCACTACAAGCCCTTTCTCTTACGGAGTCGGCGAACTGGGCTTCGAACGACCAGCAATGCAAGTATGTTCTTGAATATAACTATGTACATGTATATGGAGTCACTGTTGTGTTGGAATATAATGATACAAAATTATTCTGAAGAAGTTTCTTGTTTTTGATCCAACAATATATTATCAAGCACAAATATTTTCGACGCGTCTTCTCACGCCTTTCTACACCGATCAGGAAATAATACAATACATTACAGACACCGACACCACACATTTAAATAGTGTCTCCAAAGACAGTGTACTTATATATTTGAATGTTCATCAACGTTGGTGAGCGAGTGGGCGTTTGAATATATGTATATGCGAATGTGTGTTAGCTATTTTGGTGCGTGTGGGTGTGTGTGTTTGTGTGTTGAAATGTAAGAGCTGTCGAAAGGAATTTTTTTAGAATTTTTTTAAAATTGTGAAAAATTAAGTATGTATTTGGAATTAAAAAACACACTCTCCTCTTTAAAAAAAAAATTCCAGAGTCATCAGCATTGCCTTGCCTGACGGAACGAACCGAGGCGCCGTCCCTGATGGGACCGCCTGTGGAAGAGGCAAGAGCTGTAATCAGGGCGCGTGTGTCCCAGTTGATAGACCGTCCTGCCCCGCGGGAATATCAAGAAAGACGTGTTCAGAAAATGGAGTAAGTATTCACAGTCCACCATGATTCAAGAATATGAAATTGTGAGGGGAATGACAAAGCATTACCTGTACAGCCACCAGTGGCGGCACCAAGGGGGGGCATGGGGGGGGGGGGGCATTTGCCCCCCCCCCAGTCAGAAGCTTTGCCCCCCCAGTTGCCCCCCAATAATTTTCGGAGTGAAAAAAAATAAAAGGGTGGAAAATGAAAAAGAAAAGAAAAGGAAAGAAAAAAAGTGAAAAAGGAATGGAGAAAAGAAGGAAAAAGAAAGAAAACGGAAACTTGGAAAGCAGTGGCGGCATCAAGGTGGGGGGGGGGGCATGGGGCAAATTTGTTCGCTCAGCTCGTGTAAATATCCTCATATTTGGGTAGTTTTATAGCCGAATAATTTCTGTACATTTCCACTATAATAGTGTCAAAATTTTTGCTCGCTCGCTTCGCTCGCTCGCAATACAGGCCTATACTTCCCACCACATAATCAGGCCGCGAGATGATCAAATGTCCTCACATTGGGGTAGTTTTATAGCCAAATAATCATTTCTGTACATTTTCACCACAAAAAGTTTCAAAATTTTTGCCCGTTCGCAATGTATAACTACCACCTTATTATCGGGCAGCAAGATGCTCAAATGTCCTCATATCTGGGTAGTTTCATAGCCGAATATAATTTCTGTACATTTTCACGACAAAAAGTGTTCGCAATAAATAACTACCACCTCATAATCGGGCAGCAAGATGCTCAAATGTCCTCATGCATATTGGAGTAGTTTTATAGCCGAATATGTAATTTCTGTACATTTTTACTACGAAAAATGTCAAAATTTTTGCTCGCTCGCTTCACTCGCTCGCAGTATATAACTAACACCTCTTTATAATCGGCCAGTTCAGCTAGATGCTCAAAATGTCCTCATATCTGGGTAGGTTTATAGCCGAATATTCTGTACATTTTCACTACAAAAAGTGTCAAAAAATTTTTTGTCCGCCCTTGCCCCCCAACATTTTCTTTTGCCCCCCATTTGCCCCCCCACTTTAAAAATCCTGGTGCCGCCACTGACAGCCACAACCTCTGTATGTAACGTCAGTGTCATCTCCTCCCACCTGGCTGTATGCTCGTGATGTGGCATATCCAGAAAGTGATAAATGTGGGGGGGGGGGGTGGTTGTAGATCCTCCCAAGACTATGGGGATGTATGTCAGTAGTTGATGCATCTATGCGTTGTTCCATACTGGGGAGTAGCCAATCCTTACAAAGACGAACAAGATGTTTTCTTCATTTTATCTACTGCCAAATTTAGGTTATTATTTTGTAAGGTACCTTTTTGGTCTAAACTGTTTGAAAGTAGGGGGGGGGGGTGTACAAATTCACAATGAGGGGCACATTTTTGTGTTCTTCAGGAATGACAGGTGGGTTTAAAAAGGGTGTCACCAGCAGGTTGTTTCATCCTTAAATTCACTACTACTTTAGAACATTTTATGCAAAGTTTGTTCATTTTCCCCATGTTCATATTTTTTTCTCTCTGTCAAATCAACCGGTAGGTCTGTGCTATTACTGGGAACTGTGTGTGCTTTTGTGGATGGAGAGGCCCTTCTTGTGCTGTGCAGAATTCAACACGAGAGGGGTTGATCTGTATACCAAAATCTATATTCGGTCCAAGTGACGTCACAACGAATCCCGGTGCTCCTCCCACTGACGGTGGTATGTATGTGCTAAACTTTAATACCTTGACCTAATGATCTAATCAATTAAAAAAAACATATTTTTAAAGATTTCTTATTGTTGAGATTGTGCTCTTTTATGAATAAGGACACCATAGATTCACAACTCTGGATTGTGTTGGTCAATCCTTATAGATGTAGGTTGCAGAGTCACATTTTGAATTTATGACACGTTAAATTTATTTGAGAGATGGAAACTTGTAGAGGGACAAAGATTGAAAAGGAGGAAAGAGATGCTGACAATAATTATGATTAACAATAAGTTGACATCACCATGTTCTTGCACTTGAGTATCATTAATAACAGGTGAATAGAGAATGATAAATCTAAATAAGGTTTAACCCTTTCAAGACAATTGACCACATTTTGTGGTTTAGCTCAATAACTTTTGATTCAGAGCTCTAAAAAATATACCAGATCCATGAGTAGAAAGAGCAAAAATTTCTGCACACACTAATGTATTTTTGTTTCATGACCATATTGCGTTTGATGCCAGGAATTTTTAAAAGGAGAATAAGCTTTGAGATCCTTAAATTGGCAACATATTGGGAGGTTCAAAAGCATTGTTTTTTCATCAAATTGGCAATTTTTTCAACTTTTCGACAAATTCCTTGCCATGTATATTTTTTTCAAAGACATTACACCTTATTAGAACCATGTAGAACTAAAAGAAAAATATCATTGTTGCCAATTTGAAGAAGAAATTGTGATCAATTTAGCCCTTAAATATTTCCTGTCATGAAAGGGTTAAAAGAAATGAGGAGGAATTTAGTACCCTGATATTGAAACTAGAGAGTGAAAGAGAAAAATGATAGGGATAGAAGAAGAGAGAAATATAAAAAAAAGCGTTTTGTCGGTGATTTTTACCGACAAATTTGCTCTCAGCCAATCAGATGCAAGGATTTCAGTAGCTTATAACAGTTGTCGGTAAAAATCACTGACAAAACTCTTGATGAAATGCTCCCCAGATCGTGAAGAGAACAGATGCAACGAAGTAGAAGCATAAGAAAAAAGTAAAAGAAGAACAGGAGGAAGAGAAGAAGAAGAATGAGAAGAAGGAAAAGAAGAAGAAGGAGAAGTTAGTAGATGCAGAAGCAGAAGAAAAATGAAAAGGATGGGATGGTCAGGAAGAGCAATAAACACAAGAGGAACAAAAAGTCATCAGGACAAGGGGAACGAGAGAAAAGAAAGACAAACAGAGGAAACAAAGAAAAAGAAATGAGGAATTGAATCACAGATAGAAATAGATGAATGGCGACATGAGAGAGAGAGAGAGAGAGAGAGAGAGAGAGAGAGAGAAGAGGTGTGTGATATATTGATTGATTGCAATTAACATTTCTTTCCTTCTCATCGGCACAATGTGATATACAATGGATACATGTGTATTAGCAATGGTGAACATAAAGTACAGTACAGTAATTAATTCAGAAAATAGAAGGAGGCGAAAACCAGGAAAGCAAAGCTTATCTTGGGAACGCCCTTAGCAATTAAACACAAGTAAATGAAAGAACATCATTATATGAGTACGAGTTTTGCATATACAGAAAGAATCGATTATAGGGAAGAGAATACAGTAGATGGAGAAAATTGAGAAGAAAGTTTGGCATTGGAGGATAAGTTCATTTGAATGAAAGTTAATTAGATTGCATAAATATATATTATATATAAACATACATGTACATTACATATATATATATATATATATATATATATATATATATATAAAGTTAAATCGTCGTCAATCTCAACGTTATTCCTTTAGTCAATCAACTTGATTCTCAATTTTCTCTTTCTTAGATGATACAGCCAATGAAGGCGAGGTCCGTGTCTTAACAAGCGCTATCATCGGCGGGTCTCTCGCCATCATCTTCGTTGTCGCAATCATCTTCGGAGCAACCTCAATAGGATTCAAGTAAGGGCATCTATATCCGGACAACGAATGCCGGCACAACTATTCCCCAATAAAACTACTCCTGTTTATATTAGATCTACATGTGGTTTCTATTACTCAAGTAGTGACCCTCACTCACTTTTGCATGTTTGAAATGTTATAACATTCTCAAGTTATAGAAAGCTTCAAAACTGTTTATAGGAGACAAGGCTCTCTTAATCCCTTCGAGACAATTGACTACATTTTGTGTTTTGGCTCAATAACTAATTTTGATTCAGAGCTCTAAAAAATATACCAGATGCATGAGTAGAAAGAGCAAAAGTTTCTGCACACACTGTGTCCATTTTTGTTGCATGACCATATCGTTTGATGCCAGGAATTTGAAAAACGAGAATAAGCCTTAAATTGGCAACACATTGAGATGTTCGAAATCATTGTTTTTCATCAAAATCGGCAATTTTTAGACAAGATCCCTAACCATGTATGTTGTTTTCAAAGACATTACACCTTATTAGAACCATGTAGCACTAAAAGAAAAATATTACTGTTGCCAATTTGAATAACAAAATGTGACCACTTTAGCCCTTGAATAATTCCAGTCCTGAAGGGGTTAAAGAGCAGCAAGATAACTCTCAATGATTTCCTGAACTATAAAAATCAAGATTCTTAAAAGGATTGACTTCAGAAGTAGAACATGGCCGCGAGGAAGAAAATAAATGGTTTCTCATGGGCAAAACAGTACCTCGGATAGGGTAAAAATGGAATGTAAACTTAGCTTGACAGCAATACACTAATATGGGCCAAAGCTACCCGATGCTATCATTTCCATGGGAAACACTGTTTTATTTCTTTCCCTAAATGCAGGAGAGCAAGGAAACACAATCAAGCCAGGTAAGAGGATCATTACTGCCATCACTTATCACCCTCAAATCATACTAAATTTCAACCATCTACTGTAAGCATTATGATATCCCATAATATAAATCTCTTTTCAAAATGGAATATTAAAAATACACCAGTCACTCTGTTGCTAATGCAAATATAAAATTACTTTTATAGAAATGCTTTTATAAGAAAAGGAAACACATTTTCCTACATTTATTGAATATATCATTACGGAATGAAACCAGACAAACAAAATTATACTTCAGTCCAGCACGGGTTTCAAATAACATGACGATCTAAAAAAAAAAAAAAAAAAAAAAAAACACAAAAAAAACGGATTGTCTCTTAAACTTTATGTACACTGTAGTATTAAGAAAAATGTTTCACTAAGATTGACTTTATTAATGATTTTCTCTCCCCCCCCCCCCCCCACACACACACAGACGAATGCAGCAGGTCAAACTTTTCTCGTAAGTCTGATCTTCAAGATATCATTATGTGCTGTCAAATTGCTAAGCACTTTCCGTTTTATTGTTACGTTTAAAAAGATCACCATTATGATTGTTGGTTAGCTTGAATTTGATTGTAATGATTATTTTGATCTTTACTGAATGATTAATCAATACAATAATGTCAATCTATTTTAATAGAACATTTCAGAATTGAACCTTAAAGAGACCGGGGGATCATCCCCCCCCCCCCCCGGTTTCATGTCTTTATTTTTAAAGCCTTATGCATTAAAAAAAATTATATCAGGCTTACCTTAACTAAGTCACGTGACCTTTTTTAAAAATTTACTTGGCGATCAGTTGCTCCGCTGCCAAGTTCTTAAAAGGGGGTCATCAGCCCCCCTCCAGTCTTCTAACCTCTGAAAAAGCCCAGTCTTTTAACGGTTAAGAGACAGTGTCTGAAATCACACAGTTCTGACATTTTCTTAGTTGCTATCATATTCCCTTGAAAGAGTAGCCCTGTAATTTATGAAGGTCATCATTCGTAAAATCATATTTCACTAGGTTCATAATTTCCCTTTTGATAGGATGTTCCAACCGACCAAACAGCAGAAGAAGCGGTTGGCAAAGTTCGGTGGGGGCAGGTCACCGTACATAGCTGGAGAGCTAGAAGGCCCCTCGTCGTCAATGGCTACGCCATCTAGTCACACACCAGACGACCGACATCATCATCACCAGCATCATCATCATCATATACCTAAACACAATAATCACCACGGCGGTGGTCAGCCAGGGGGTCGTATGCACGGCAAAAACAAAAAGTAATATGTTTCTCTATAATTTAAACATGATTTGAATAGATCTTTACACAAATAATTTCTCTCTGAAACAAAACAAAAATTAATGATATCAAACTCGTTGTCTCTCTCATGTTTTAATTCTGTACTTAGGCAGAAGAAAGTGCGATTACTCATTGACATGGACACTCATAAACCGGACAAAGCTGGAGGCGGAAAGGTAAGGTACTGTAATACACAGAACTACGAACATGTAACTTATCTTCATTCATATTGTAGCATATGTTATGGTGTCTTTGAAATTGTATAACTTCCATGTTTACTTTCGTTTAATTTTTCCAAATTACATTGATCGGCTTTAAAGCTACATTTCCAATATTTTTTTTTTCAGCCAGAAGGATCCATTCTATTATATTTTCACTGTAGGCCGATATATATAAACAATAATTAATGAAGACACTCTGTAAACCAGTTAAAAGAACGAATTTTCGCCCTTAAGGCTTCATCACGTATGATTTATTTGATTTTTTTAAAATCCAAAACAAAGAGCCGTCAAGTATCCACATACGCATAAAATGCGTTAGAATGCAAGATGTATGGGTTTTTTTAATCTATTTTATATATATATATATATGTATATATATATATATAAATGGTTTACATTTTTCTATCAAACCCCTTTCACACTTTGTTCTCAAATCGTCTTAAAGCCCACTTAACCCCTCCCCTCCCCCCCAAAAAAAAACAGTGGACACATTTGATCGTTTTTAACTTAAACATTGTACCTCGTATCAGAAAGGTTTTTATGTTGTAAAGTTGAAGGATGTAAAATTTATTGGCAGCAAGTTTTATTACATTTCTCTGAGTACTTTTCTGAATATATTGCTCTGAATGTTTAATGCGATTTTTCACATTTTTGAAAATCAAGGCCCCAAAATCTGTGTGTATCAGTAATAAATTCAAAATACAAATATTGTATGTTGCAGCTGTCATTTCTGCCTACCTTTTGCTGTCCAGTATCATTAATGATTCAATACTCTGGGTTAAAAAGGTGTTTTGGAATTTTAGCTGCAATGCACAATGGCAATTGTATTCTAAATTAATTACTGATACACCCAAAATTTGTGCCCTTGATTTTTCAAAAGGTGAAAAATCTAATAAAATATTCAGAGCAATGTTTAAAGAAAAGTATTCAGAGTAATGTCATGAAACTTGATCCCAATGAATTTTACATCCTTCAACTTTACAAGGTAAAAACCTAAGTCTAATATATGCATATTTTTTGAGTTATTAACGATCAAAAGTGTCCACTGTTTTATTTAACACCTAGTACAATATATGCTCTTCTTTGCCTATGGAATGGCAATAAAGTGTATCGAAAATTTCTTTCTGCCCAGGCAAGAACGGAGACAATTATTTGAACACTATCTTCACGCCAACGAAGACACAAAAAACTTCGATCAATAATTGGAAGATACAAGGTACCGATCCCACCAGCATGACGTCATGTCAGTACATCGTTTTGTCTCCGTCTCTGCAGCTTTTATTTCATGGCGATGGCGGTAGCATGTAGTAGAAGGATGCATCATTTTATCGCAGGCTCGTTCAATATTTGTTTTCCTTTGATCATGTTGTTTGTAAAATGAGAGATTATTACCTCTTTCGCCTTCATGAAGATCAGTCTATAGTTTGTGAACGAATGAAGGAAAATTTATGGGAACCTTTCCCAGTACAAAACAGACCTGTTAGTATGATAGGGCCCGCTTCGTGCTATTCGTTTTGGGCTGGGATTTCTTGCTTTGCCATTTTTTTCGGAATACTTGGCAATTAGTTAGAATTTACTCTTTATGCCTCTAAATTTTCTTTTTTTTAATATTAAAAGTATATACATGTATGTGTGTATATATCATATATATACATATATAGCGAGAGAGAGGTGTGGATGTGTGTAGACATATATAACACACACACACACACACACACACACACACACACACACACACAAGCACACAAATGTAACTAAGACTAATACAAGTAAGGAAATAACATATAACAGCTTTGGCATCTCTCGTGGAAATAAATACAATGTGAAAGGAATGAGCGAATAATGGTTGCGTAGCTTAAATCAAAGTTCCCCATAGCTGCCCTCCCTATTTGAAATCTTTGCAATTTTTGCAAAGGTTAAAAAAAAGTCTCCGCCGGGAATCGAACCCGGGTCGTTGGCTTAAAACGTCAATGCCTTAAACCACTAGACCACGGAGTAGTTTCGGCGGCACCAGATTCAATTGACCGACAGATGTGAATGAACAAAATTATAATAATATATTTCCTGTAGTGCCTATACCTGATTTAAACCCACGTGGTATCCTTGCGATTCACCCTAAACATGCTAAATTAGTTTTATACCACTTGGGGTCTCTCCCTTCTCTGTCGGCAGTGACTTATAATCATTATAAAGAAGTGCAAAGAGAACTGTTGAATCGTTAGTTGAAAGATTTGTTCTATATATGGAGAGGCACCGTGACGGTATATTCCTTCCTATTCTCATTCCTATTGGCTGCATATATATGTAGGTTCCATATATTATAGGCCTACATCTAAATGAATTTAAAAAAAAGAAATTCACTCAGGTTTTCACTCAGGTTTACGGAGAACGATATGAGAGGACTTATCGCAGCAAAACTTGAACTTCGTGAGGCACTGAGATGGTAGAAAACTCTTTTAGCCTGCAATCCAGAATACGTCGTGGGTTATAATTATGAAAAGAAATCTCAGCCACAGTTGGATGTGTGATGCGGGCCTATAATAGCATCGGTTTGTAAAATACTTTTACCGATAAGGACAAACTCCTATGAATGTGCTTTATCCTTTATGTATAAGATGATTTGCAGTCTCCTAAATTATCGTGAATAAGTTTCTCTCTCTCTCTCTTTTTCTCTTTCTTTTTCTCTCTCGTTATCTAAGAGTCTCAGTATAAGCCGAACTCGTCTCTGTTCTTCATGAATTTCATAGATTGTTTATCATGATGAATTTTCTTTTCATTTATTCTTAGTTGTTATTGTAGCATAAAAATCGAACAATTTGAGAAACAAGTATTTTGTATTTTGAGCAATTTTAGAGTGAAGCACATTGTTTTCAGGCAGCTTTTTCATAATTATGAGATATATCAATATAAATATTTTTATGATACGTGTATCGTCTTCATTTATATAATATTAAAGAAGAGCTTTGTAAATATGAGTAAATTATCATATCTGAATGCCTTAATGATCTTATTTCTATACGATTAACTTGTTCAATTTATCATTCAATGTATTATCGTACGAAATTTGTGCTTTCACTTATCGGCTTATTCCAAAAAAGCGTGGATATAATATCATGAATATATACATAACTGATTTTTCTACTTTTGATACATATTATTTTGCATTGTTACGAAGTTAAAGTTAGTGTGTCGTATATCTTACTATATCAGAATATATACATGTACGTTTTGTTATACAGCCATGGTTACTCACGTTTCTTTTGGAGAGGTTTTGAGTTACATCTTTCAGTTTCAGTTTTTCAGTTTTTATTTTTTCTCATTTCCAACAAAATAAATACAAAATCAATATACAAATATTGTGGGAATTAAACATTTGGAACAGAATGCATGCAATATAAAACATTAAAAGTATATATTTCAAAGTAAATAGATAAATTAGTATTGCGATTATAAACTAATCTTAAGCTTAATCTTGAGCTCCTGTTCTCTTACTACAGGTGTTAGGTAAATCAGTTTTAGTTACAACAGTGCACACATATTATTACAGTACCTAAATACTGTATCAAAACTTCAGAAGAAGAAACATCAGTTCTGCCAATCCTGTAAATGTTCGGTTACTCACGTTACATTAAAAAAAAAACAATGTAGCGTGAGTAACCGAACATTCGCAGGGTTGTCAGAAAGTATGTTTCTTCTTCTGAAGTTTTGATACTGTATTTAGGTACTCTAATATGTGTGCATTGTTGTAACTAAAATTCGTTTACCTAACACCGGTAGTAAGAGAATAGGAGCTTAAGATGTAACTCAAAACCTTTCCAAATGTAACGTGAGTAACTGTGGAATTGCCCTCTATGTTTTTACTTTTGTTCCTAGTTGAGAAATAACCAGTCGCTGTAATTATGCTAATAGTATATATTGATAATAATATTGATAGTAGTACAAGTAGCTAGTAGTAGTAGTGATAGATACTATTAGGAGTAGTAGAAGTAGTAGGAGGAGGAGGCTATAAGGAGTAGTAGTAGTTGCAGCTGTAGTATAGCGGCAGCAGTAATAGTATGAGCTATATAGTACCTATTTTTCAAGCTGTTGTCACTTTGGAGACATAATTATGATCATTCATGATTTTGTATGATATTCTTGGCAGTACATTCGTGCATGGTGAGAAGCAAGGATTTTTTTTTGTTCGTAAATAATTAGGATGCCGTAACTTTTGAAACTAATTCTGGGTTAAGTGCATCGAAAATAATTTTCACTTAGTATCACAACTTCTGAATCCATTAATTTCGGAATTAGTTTGTTCCCCGTCTTATAAACAGTTGCGATTTATTCAAACCAGTTGCAACTTGATATCAATCACAACTTTCTACAAAAGAGACAGGAATTTCTATATAAGTTTAATTATTGATTGGAGGACTTGCGATCACCGGATCATTTGCAACTCTTTATAAGACATGCAGGGCCCTGGTGTGTATTTTTTCGCTGAATTTGAGCACTATAAGAGGCGTATTTGCCCAAGCCGTCATTGTGAAGGCGCATTAGTAATTAGTTTGGCACAATAATGATGTGAAATTCCACCACGCTACTGTCACCTTTCTAACTCAAATGGGCGGTACTCACAAAAACAGGCTAAATTTTGACCCTGAGTTTTAATAGTCCTCTTATGGAGAGCAAAATGTCAACCTATGTACCCTCTCCCACAAAGTACCCTTCTCTGATTAAATGAAAACCAAATCAGAAATTTATTTTCCAGTTTAATTTTCGGACTGAATGAATTTCATATATCAGTTTCGTTTCAGAATTACAGCAATTTTTAATGGAATGGTAATATTGACACTTTGTTCTCCACAAAGCAGTGGACTAAATTAAAACGGATTTAGTTTCACCCGCTTTCGAGAATACGGGCCATCTTTACGTGTGTATAATACTTTCATACAATATTGCTTCTAGATAATTTCCATGTGTTATGTCTTGAAACAAGAATAAATCATATGCTGTTTTCAAATACCATGATCTAGCATGACTATATCTTTCTTTGTTTGATATTTACAAACATAACATATAATATGTAATAAAAATGATATAAATGACTGATATTGATTATATTTCATTGTCTAATACTAACTCCAAATAGACACTGGTTGTTTCGTCGTAAAGCTCAAGCTATAGTGAAAAACCTTAAATGATAATTATGTACAAGGCGACGCAACGTAAATGACTCGTACAATACATATCATTTCTGCGGTGAAAAAGCAACAACAGCACAATCGTAAACAAACATCCTGTAGAGTATAGCGGCAGATTAATTAAGATGACATCAACAGTTAACTATTGATGGACTGAATATCAATTTTTAGCCTAGTTAAAGAAAAGCCTTAGCCACTGATATTGAATCTCAATAACATACCTCTCGTTTGCATTTTTGAATTAAATCTATTTATCTGATTAAACCATGGAATTTCCATGTGTTATGTCTTGAAACAAGAATAAATCATATGCTGTTTTCAAATACCATGATCTAGCATGACTATATCTTTCTTTGTTTGATATTTACAAACATAACATATAATATGTAATAAAAATGATATAAATGACTGATATTGATTATATTTCATTGTCTAATACTAACTCCAAATAGACACTGGTTGTTTCGTCGTAAAGCTCAAGCTATAGTGAAAAACCTTAAATGATAATTATGTACAAGGCGACGCAACGTAAATGACTCGTACAATACATATCATTTCTGCGGTGAAAAAGCAACAACAGCACAATCGTAAACAAACATCCTGTAGAGTATAGACGCAGATTAATGAAGATAACATCAACAGTTTACTATTGATGGACTGAATATCAATTTTTAGCCTATAAAGAAAAGCCTTAGCCACTGATATTGAATCTCAATAACATACCTCTCGTTTGCATTTTTGAATTAAATATATTTATCTGATTAAACCTTTATCTAATCATCAAATTATATAATTAGATAGTATTCACTAATATCGTCGTCAATCAAATCTACAAATCGGAATTGGGTGATTCGTCCAAGTTCAAACCTCTTGCAGGTGTAGAGGACACAATGGGCTGCCACTCTGACGCAACATCTTCAGGTCTCTTCCATGGGGGAAAGGTCACGACAAAGGTCACAACAGCCGCCAAAGCGAGTATGACGTAACCAAAGAAGTTGGCGACGGAGGCTTCGGGTGGACGGGAAGAATACGTCGTGGGTCTATTAAAGAGAGTAGAGGGAAGAGATCCTTATAAAGAACTGGTCACGTGATCATCCTGAGATCGTTGACCTTTGCATTAGGTCTGCATAATCATGATAATCATATCAAAGCATATGTACAACCCTTAAGCCTGGGTAACATTTGTCCGATAGCAGTAACGACGAGATTGTCATCAAAGGTACTCCCTCGAGCTGCCCTGCTATTAACAGACCCGAACATACACATACACACCATAATCTAATTGGGTGTGTACCTTTAATCGAAAATATCGTTATCGTTATCGCGGTCAAAATATCGATGTATAATGCATTTAGTTTTGTTATGAATAATATCTACAATTTTTGTTATGTTACATAATTTGTATTTGACTTGAGAGAAAATAATAAAAAATATCATTGAAAAAAAAAAAATGTGGCCTAGGCTTTAGATTGATTTTTCATCTGATTGTGAAATCTAACGGTGTTTTAAATCGTTTTAAACACTTTGTATTGATTGATCTTTTGAATACTTCGTTCACAGATGTCATTGTGTTGCTCATTGATTTGTGCTGTGGAGCCGTCAGCACCGATTTTCTGGGATCCAATAGACCAGTTCTCACAAAGACAAATGACCCCCAAATAGACCTGTTCACATAGTCATTCAAATTTATGGACGTTTCTTTCCTGGGGACCTAGTAACGAGGTATTCCATTAACCTGTTATGAACGAATGAACTGCAATACCTGGAATCCAGTTTGCATACATTACTTGTTGCTATGTCTGACAAGCATCTGACAAGCTTTCAGGTTGTCAAGAACAACCTGTGTTTTAAAGTAGATATTCAAAGCAAATCACAAATATGCTCAATAATGTATCTCTAGAAACTAGAAAGCTTGCAGATGGTAATCGTATAA
Source organism: Heliocidaris tuberculata (assembly GCA_025618425.1). Lineage (NCBI taxonomy): Eukaryota > Metazoa > Echinodermata > Echinoidea > Camarodonta > Echinometridae > Heliocidaris > Heliocidaris tuberculata. The sequence goes on from CM046849.1 coordinate 7,261,576, forward strand.
GTTTTACGTTAACTGCGTGTTTGATGATTAAAAAATAACACAAATAAAAAACTACTCAGCATCTGGGATATCCGAGCGATTCGCCAGAAATATACCGATGTTTTCGTGACGTCACATCAGGTGCCAATCCTGCCTAAGCAGACGACGTCCTATATCAAGTGAACGTAACTGCAATGCAATTATTTTTAAATTATAAAGAGTTTGGTTTGTTTCACCATGACCGTATTTCACATCATTCTAAAAGGGAAGTGAAACCGTTTCTAGTAACAAAAATCTTTTGTTTGTAAAAAGTCATGATAAGGGTCAATGATCAATCAAAGAAATCACACTTTCGAATTGTAAAGCCCGCTGAATTATAGCATGGATGGTATTCGTTCCCTCTTGAAACGCCGACATGCCGCGGTGCATGCAGCTGAAAATACAATGGCATCTTTTTTTGTTTACAATCGATTGATTCCTTTATTTTTTTAACGCTGCATTTTTCATCAAAATAATACCATGCAGGAAATTTAGAGTGAGGCAACAAATAAGCATTTATACTGACGCTAGTGAAGTAAGAGAAATAAGTGAAGATGAGATGACAAAACAGGCACTGAAAATGTATAAGATGTTATGGGGCATCGTCTGCTTAGGAAGGATTGCTCCCCGGTATGACGTCACATATCTCAGCAGCGTTCAAAGAGCTCTATAGGTGCTATAGCGGGGCTGTGTTATATCATTTTATAATTGATAATAATCATTACTTTAAATGTTTCCAAGCGTTGAATTTTGATAACCTTGTTCAATCTAAGCTTCACCTATGCAATAATAAAAATTAAATCAATATTCAAAATTAATGAAATTCTACTTTAAAAGTATGCATATAATTTGAATGTATTTGTGAACATTTTTTGTGCACTTTAGAATAATCACTCTCAAAGTGACAGAGGTGCTTCATGCCAATAGCCTTTGTTTCCCCCTTCTGAAAAGAATGCTTCCACTTGGGTATCGTGGAATGTACCATTGGTGCATAACTGAATAATGATTACATGACCTGATGACATTCAAGAATACATAATGTATAATCATGTCAGTGTATTTTACAAATTGGTACAGAATGATCTTTGTCTACTCAATCTCAGATTGTATATATCTCCGACATGTCCGAACTGGCTAATCATATCATTGTGACATCATGTACCGAGTTCATCATTATAAGTATCGTTATCACTCAACTCCTGCTTATAATGGGTTGTCTGGTAAGTTATTTTTGAATATCTTTTGTTTAACAGCATACAACTTCTTTCTTATCTCATGATGTAATTTACAGATGCTATTCTTCTCGTCTCATCGGTTCAGTGATAGGTAAGCTAGCATACACAGACACCTATAACATAAATGTGGGTACCAGCAATTAATTTCCCCCGACAAGGTTTTCTTTTCATTTTTTTTTTTGTGGCCTTTATCGTAAAGTGGAGCAGCCCATTCGGCCCACCCCTGGATCCGGCAATGCATGAGGTTAGGTTACGTATTTTCAATTTATTTTAGTGATTAGGCGAGCTGTTAGGAAGTTTTCGACACCGTTCTGTATGAGTTGTGGATAGGTCCCCAGACTGTGTACCACAAGGTACGGGGTTCGATTTCCTGCCGTAGCACCAACGTCCTTTGGAAAGACATTAATCTACGTTTGCCACTCTTGATCCAGGAGAGGTAAATGGATACCTGGTATGATGATTCCTAAAAAATACACTGTGCGCTGGTAATGGTGTCTACGGAGCCAAAGCCGGGGTATTAATTTACAAAGCTATTGGGAAGGCCATCATAATGACTGTGATATGCGCTACAAGAACGGAATATTATTAGTAGTATCATTACTCACATGGCCAGCATCAGCTTGTCCTCGATGCCAATGAGGGCGGTAGCACATGCACCTCCAAAAATAAAGACCCCGAAGAAAACGTGAAGAGGCTTATATCTATCTCGTTGTTGAAGAGTAGCACATGGAAATGCGAATATGCATAGTCCCATCACCCACTGTAGACGGAGATAACAAAAACAAAGAGTTGTGAATTAAACTAATTCGACATTAAGCCCATATTGCCCCCTCCCTGTCTCATTGAGACCTGGGCCCTCTTTCATAAAACTTGTCATCAATGACAAGTGATAATAATGGCCACTTATAAAGCGCTCATATCCGTCACGCAGTGACGCTCATGGCGTTTAGATAATTATTATTACCCTGGTTATAGCCGAGCCGCCAAAGTAACTAGCGCTCAAGCATAACTTCTATAAGCTAATGAAATCCTTGCATCTGATTGGCTGAGAGCAAATTAGTCGGTAAAAAACACCGACAAGACACTTGATGAAACGCCCCACTTGCCGACGTAGGAGTACGTCAGCGACATGCCATCACACTCAAATAACTCCTTTGTGGCGTCTACCCAACAAACAGCCGCCTTTTTCAAACCACCAAGGTTGTAAAGAACCCAAGGTGCTTTTGTGGATACACGCAAGGGACAGTCACGCACATGATTGGTGAATGCCCTAGCTCTTTACTTCGTCGCGAGGTCTTCGTTTGTTACCAGCCTGCCACTATGCATTCAGGGGATTCACTCTCTGTCACATGATCTGATGACTACTGCACTAACAGACCTCATTCTTCTTCGGAAGACGAATATTATCCCTGATTTTGACTTTGGCCGAGACAATCTGCACTTATATCACAAGTTCTCTTTACATTCTCCATCTTTCATTCTTCTCTGTCTTTCATTCTTCTCGTGTCTCTCATCCTTCTCATGTCTCTCATCTAATGACCAACCCTGACAGTGCTATGGATTTGTGATCACCTTTGCTCATACAAGCACAGTTCTTCGCCGAGCTGTATTTACTCCGGTATTTACTACGCGCAGAAATAGAAAGAGCGCCATTTTGTTAAAACAACAACAACAAACAAACAAACAAACAAATAAACGCCCGTGTCATACCTCTTTCCGCCTTACCTGAATTGCAAAAAGAATAAAGACAGTTATTCCGATCCAGCTGTGGATGGAATAGACGTTTGGTAAATCATTAGCCTCGTGGTACTGCCATACCGCCGTCAGAGCTATGCATGCGCAGAGCAGGGCCAGGCAGTGCAAGAGGGCGTGTGCCACTTTGACCCAAGTGTGAGGTGTCCGTCGGCACGCACGGTACATCATCAAGGCTAAAGGGGAAACAGAAGGAGGAACATGGATTTCTACGGTGATTTAGTAGAAGGATGGTAGGGATATTATCAGCATCCGTACTTATAGAAAAGATGAGAGCTGTGAATTCGATGGGAAAACAGTGAGTCACAAAGAAAAAACAAAAGCAATGTGAACACAGTGACCACATAACTCACAGTGTGCACACAGCATGAAACTTAGTGTCACAGAGTGAACACTCACAATGTGAACAATGTAAAAATAGCATAAAAACAATGTGGACACAGCAAAAAACAATAGTGTGAACACATTGACTCACAGTGTAACCCCTGAGCACACAGTATAAAACACAATGTTACCTGAGTGTGAAAACATTGACTTACGGGTGTCAACAATAAGAATACGGTATAAAACACAGGGTTACTGTGTGAACACACTGACTCACAGCGTAGATGATGTTAATACAGCATAAAATGCGTATACAGTGTAAAAATGTGAAAACATTGACCCACAGTGAGAACAAAGTGTTAACACAGTACAATACAGCGTGAAGCAGCTGACCAATTATGTGAAGAAAAGTGTAAAACACAAGTTTAAAAAATTGATTCACAGTGTGGAAAACTACATGTCTGCAGACAGTGAAAATCACAGCATGTTTACATCCACTTTCACAATTTACATTTTGTGTCCTTGCTTCTGCATATGTTTAATCGTGTGGCTAATTTATCAAAAAATCTGTATACTTGTTTTCAGCACAATAAACTTCGTTATAGGTATACAAATACACTCTTCTCGTGGAAAATCGATCTTTTCTTCCCCCATCTCTTTGAAATATTAAACTTTCTTTCTGAATTATCACGGGGTATTTTTGCGACAACATAAGTTAATATACAACTTATTTACATTCACTTTAAATAGTACTCTGCTCAGTGGCGGATCCAGGATTCTCTGCCCAGCAGGGGATGGGGGGGGGGGGGGGCAAAGGTCCAATAATCCTTTGACAATAATAATCGTTCGAAAGGATTCTAAAATTGCACAGTAGTTTATTTGTAATGTAATGTGTACTTAAGGTATGCCAGATTCCCCCCCCCCCCCCAGGGGGGGGGGTACCTCAGTGCCCCCCTGGACCCGCTACTGCTTCTATGTCGGTCCTTAAGAAATTGCCTTATACCATCTTCCTTACCATTTCCATTGAAGACAATGAGGCCAAGCGTCATCATGATTGGATGGAGGTTGAATTCGAAGGTGGAGCCATCCCAAGCCACGCCCCCTCGGTACACGCCCATCCATATGCCGACCAATACCAAGGCCAATACGCAAAGTACCTCGGCTAAACCAATCAGGATGAATATCATGGTTGGGGTTCTTTTTAAAAAAATGACGAGATTCATAGATTGATTAATCAAAATTTATTAAAATGATATATGAAAGATGATAACAAATGAATAAAAAAAAAAATCATCTTTAATTCAAAAGCATGGTTAGAATTTATATTAATTGATATTGTATCTATCCTGTCCGGAAAAAAAAATAACATAATGAACAACAAACAACGAACAAAAAATTGATAAGTTTCAAGTAAAATTATAACTGTTTAGTGTCAGTGTTAAAAATTGCCTATTTCGAATTTATTTTGTTTGTTTGTTGTTGTTTTTTTGTTTCGAAACGATCCAAGAGCGTTTGGAAAACGCACTTCGGGAGGAGGGAATGTCCACATAAACTTACACAAATTTTCATCTGTTGTTTTTATTTTTATTTTCATAGTCATCTCGAAATTCTCGATATCGTTAACACTTTGGATGGATTTTTATTATGTTTAAATCAAATTTTTAATCCTACAAAAGTACAGATTCGGGAAATTTTGACAAAAATGATACACAAATTGTTGAAAAAAGGGGAACTTAAAAACATTGTATCCAGATGACACACATCTAGACTAAATTATCTGTATCTGAATTTTACATGATGGAAGTGATATTTGATATAAACAGTTAACAGAATATAATAGAGATAAAATTCGAATTATATTTTATTGCAAAAACTATTTGAAAGTATATTAAGAACGTTGCCTATAAATCGGTAGCTGACTGATTATAATGCATGCTCCAAAGATTGCTTTCAGTATTATATTCATTCATTAATAATTTGCAAATCTGATAGCTTAGTATGCCCAGCTATGACAGGGAACAGCCGTTTGAAACATTAAAAATACCTTTCACAGGACTTTCTTTCATAGAAAATTATAATCTTGAGTCGGATATTTTGACCTAATGATTGTTGACTTTTACAAACTGAGAAACGTTTGCTTCTATCCAAAAAGCAAAGTAAAACAAACATACAAACAAACGAAACAATCAACCTGATATAAGCAAATGCAATGCAACAATATCGGGCAATCATGTAAACTAAAAAGACGAATTTATACGAGAAAACTTACGAATTTTTGTCTTCCTTTCAGACCTATTCGTTCCAAAGAAGCTATTCTTTAGGCCCGTTGGCTTCATGAGTCTGCAATTTATTTGTGTTTTGTCATGGCCATTCGAAAGACAATACAAATTTATGACTTGTATCAAGTTGCCGGACGGATGCTTGTAATGTTAATGTATAGGGCACTGGGGGCGTAGAATATGGATGGGTGCAATGGGGCAAATTCCCCCACACCCCCCCCCCTCCAAAATAGATAAAGGTATCAGCCTTCAATAATAATAGTGGATGTGTCGTGGTCAATTGGATAATTCACCGGACTATATTATGAAACACATGGTTCGGGGTTCGAATCCCTATGGCTGCAACTTTACTAATGTCCACTGGCAAGGTATTTATATGCATTTGCCACTCTCCACCCAGGTGAAGTAAATGGACCCGAGGAAAGAAAATATCGGAATGCCTACAAGTCATGAGCTCCTCATGATAGCTCGCTTAGTATTGATATTATTGCAGGACCCTCAAGAAGAACATTGTAAATCCTGATGAGGCTATCTTTGATAAATGT